>JAUKWC010068938.1:0-58847 GCA_032356245.1 Endocladia muricata
CACTCGCCTCAGGGATCCCGACGTCTCTCTCGCCGGCTTCGGAGACCCCATTCGCTCCGCACATGAGTGTCGCTCCCTCACCCTCCCTGTTGCGAGGAGGAGGTTCACCATCAGGGCTCCTTCGCAACTCGTGTCTTGGACCACAGTGGTACGTCCTTCGGAACTGCCTAAATTCGGGACTCTGTCGAGATCCTGCGAAAGCAAGTAGCGCAACCTAGAAAAGAGTCTTGCTACTTCCGCCAGTATGTTGACCCCCCGCAGAGCGACACGGATCTCTCCGCGCATCTCCTACAGACTGACGTCCACCGACGAGTTTGTAAAGACCTCAAGGAAGAAGTCAAGGATAGCGAGCTCGTGGGTGTCATCTGGGACACCGGGACGTCAGGGACCCACTTGTTTGTACGTTGCATACAGATCCATACTCGTAAATTGGCCACTGCACTTAAGAAAAACGCCCTCGTTGCCTATCCCGTGCATCTCACTCTCCTCAACCTCACTGCCGCTCTCCTCCCACGCTGCGTAATGTCCTGGCACATCGTCGTAAGCTATCTTCCTGTCGAGCTCTTCCCCACCGTGGGCGACAGAGACTTTGACGTCCTTCCACTCTCTTCGACTACTCGTGCACCAGACACCAAATTCTCCGTACTACACTCCGGCTTGCACTCTATTCTATCACCCCAGTATGAAAAGGCCCTTGTCGGCATCACATGCTAAGATGCCTACCATCATCTCTCGAAATGTCACCCAGTCCTCACCAGCTACTGTTGCGACATACCTGAGGCGAAAGACATCATCAAGACTCGGTCATGCACAGAAACCAGCCAGCCCTGCCACCGCTGCGATCTACCTTCAAATCTCCTCACTTCCTCCGCCTCATTCCCGCCGCGCGCCACGCAGTCCACCATCATTCTTCGCAGAATAATGGCCGACGTCGAGGCCGACGCCGCTGCTCATGCATTGCTGGGCAGGCTGGCTCAGGCACGAGCTACCACCGCAAAGGCGCAACAAACACTCGCCTCCTCCTCTCTCCGGAGGTTGTCATCCTTTCTGGAAATATGCTCCCTGCTCCCGTCAAATTCTCATATCGACATGCACTTCATTTTCAGGTTTGAACCGATGCACAACTCCCACCTTGGCATCTCCGAGCTAATCAGGACCTGCATACTTCTTAGGCTCAACTCCCCCGTCCTATTTACAGAGCACGCCGGCAACAGTCGGAAACAGCTCAGAACCATCCGCACAGCTCTGCTTCGCGGATTCAACACGGTTCTGGCTGCCATTCAGAGGGGTTTCTACAATCCCGGCCTACACGTCGACTTCTCCGCGTCCGAGAAAGGTAGTCGCCCGAACGGACGCTACACAAATGAAGGAGTCCGTGGTATGCTGGAGGCCAAACATTACAAGTCCGTTGACATGGTCTTTCACATTATCGCAGGAATCAGAGACCGTTGCTGTGATGAAGCTGACTCCGCGCCTCTCGCATCTGTTTGTGCTCAGTACTAATCCATACTAATACTTAGCTAGAGACATGGAACCAAGAAGCACTGGCGCTTGGCCAAGGTTTACAACCTAGAAGACCGTGTCAATAAGTTCGAAGCCTCCATGCTCCACATCTTTGGGGAACACCACCCCGCCAGGCTCAAGACCCTCAAGTTTCATCTCCCCACCGACCTTGCAGATGACATCCGCAAATCTGGAGGCCTACAAAATCTACATGCCGGTGTTTATGAACACGCTCACACTGCATTCAAGCAAGACTACCACCGCACCTCCAAGCGAGGGGCAACAGGCATGGCCGAAACCGTCCGCCGAATCCAGCACTCCCAAAACCTTGCTGCTGTTCGAGCGCAGCTCGGCCCCGCCTCCCAATTGAGTCGCTTTACAACCCTGCACAGGAACCTAGACGACAGGGACCGGGGGCGTCTTGTCAAGGAAGGCTTCAGAATGTACCTCTGGGAACTCGCTCACTTCAGAATCATCGCTATGCCGCTTCTCGGAAACGAAGAAGGCCGCCTCTCCGCTGGAAGGCTCCAATCACTACGTGGAGAAGCTCCCGAGATCTGCATCGATCTTCTTGTCTAGGTTGGTGACCAGCGCACCACTGTGCTACAGGACCTTGTACGCGCCGAGCTTCTCCAGCAGCATTCAGTCTACACATGTGACACTCTCCTAATTACTATTGTCAAAAGTGGTGACGTTCTCGGAAGCTCCTCTCCTTCCGTCAACGACTATGATACCGACCTGAATGTCATTCGACTCGACCCAATGCAGGAACATGTCATTAAGCGCGTTTGTGCAAATAGCAGCCTCGACCCGACGAAATGGCAGCGATTCAGCTTCGTGCTCCTGGCCGCTGACGACGAAGAACACACAGAAGCTGTATGGGTGGTCTAGGTTCTGTCTCTCTTCCGTAATCATGGCCGTGAATCAATGCAACCTACCGAGTATGCATTCGTTCAGTACATGGATTGTATTGCACCAATCGACGCTGTTCATGACACTATCCAATGCGTTTGCTTGCGGTGGTCTACAGATGAGAATGTAAATCGCACAGAACATCCGGTCCCGCCCGAAGAGATGCAGCGACGAGGGCGTCAAGCTCCTGCTTCTCCCTGGTTTGGCCTGTGGAAGGCTTTTTCTATCATTGGGACAGCTCACGTGGTGCGGTGATATTTCCAAACCCCCCATTTCACTCCTCACCTCCTCTAGCTCTACGGACGCTTCTACATAAACAGGTTCTATGGGGACCCTGATGCATGCCTAGTCCTGCCTGAACCCTCCCCTCCAACGGACATGCCGTTCTCTCTGCACTACGATCGAACACATAAGAAAACTACTATCCTTTTAGTGAGCTACCAACAGACAAGTACTATTTCCATCCTTCACTCTCTTCTGTGCATCGAGAGTTACCCGTCCTCTGCTCCGACAACAGCGCGCTGGGGAGAATCTAAAGTTGTGGCGGGAATCCATGACGGGCCAGACGCGCCATTTCAACGTTCATACAGTCCTTCGTTTGAGTCCGCACGTGCGACATAGCAATCGACCACACCGCCAAGCATACTGAAGATCTTGTCCGAAAACCACATCTTTCGTACCGCCACATAACAATTGCTCTCTGAGCCGACCCTCATCATGTTTGTGGCTACTCATGGGGCACTTGCTAACAAATTCTTGCCATCCTCTTCACCAGACCGTTCCATCTCCTCATTCACGGACTCACACAACGCCCCCCCAACAGTAGAAACATACCGAGACATCTCTTGCGGAACAATGGGGCATGAAACGGCGCAAACGCTGCATAGTACCTGCGCTGTTGCCAAGGGCAGGTACTTGGAAAGTGCCAGGCTGTCAGTTCGTTGGTGCTGGCCGCTACGGCCCTCACTATGCTGCAGGCAGGATACCACTGTCGCCACCCGGGCGTCCAGACGTTCAAGTTGCATGATAGACCCGTACGCGGACGTCCCATACTGTTGAGCATGGAACCCTCGGAACTCGTAAAGGACATGTCTCCCCAACTAATTTCCAAATAGCACGTCACACTGGTGAAGATCACACATCTCCTCCGGTACAGAGTAATCACCGTATGCTACACTCTCGACCTTGCTGAGTCGCCACCGTGAGAAGTCTGGAGTCCCTTGCTCCCCTTCTGAGCCCATCAGCTTCACCCGTCCTTCAAGTGCATGAGATGAGCGCTCCGCCCGCTCGCTGTCCGATACAAACGTGGTCATCCGCGACATCGAGAAGAAGTACCGAAGGCATTAGAACGGCTTGTCCCTAGCGTATCTCTTCCGCGTGCTCATCTCGTCAGAGATTGTCTGCATCATCCTTGCACGTAGAGCATAGTCTGTTGAAACAGGCTCCTCGCACTCGCGGCGGGATTCGGCCTCCAAAAACAAGGATGACCAGTTCCGGGTGCCAAGCTCTGCACGCAGCATTCCAACCATAGCCGTCGCCCCATCGGAGTCGGAACGCGTATAGTACTCCTTACGATTGACAAGAACCACCGGTGGAATCGGCACGACACCCACCAGGGCGTCCGCGGAAAGCTTTCCCGCCACACACGGCTCACTGCGCGCCGCCCAGGTCCGGACTGGAGCAGAACTTGTTCGGTCCAGCTCTGCAGTTTCCCGGCGGCACCATTCCAGAACCGGCTTCTCGATGGTGTTGGCAACACCAATGTACTTGGCTACCACTTGTGTCACACACTTGCGACTCTGAACACATCCAGTTCCGGCACCCGGTGTGGCCTGCTGGGCGTCATCAGAAATCCCGCGAGACACGCGTTGGCTCTCGTTCTCTCTTGCTTCACATCCTCGAAATCGGCTCGTGGTCAGAGGAACTCTGAAAGCCTCGGCTTAGTCGTCACCCGCACCTGAAGAAGCTCTTGATGGGACTGACGTACATTCTCCTTGTAGTTCTTGAACTATGTCGTCAGACCAGCAAGCTCTTGCTCCTGCGCTCTGACCTTGGTCGTCCGCTCATGAATCGCCGATTGTAGCTCTTCCACCTGCTCACGCGAGATCGATTGTGAGCTAGCTCTAGCCGAAGTCTCAACTCTTGTTCGGGACGGCATGGGCGGAGGTGGTGATGAAGAGGGTCTCACCCCCGATACACCAGGAAGACGCAGGGTCCCACGATGAGTTTAACGTACTCCACGGTGGATGTACGACCGAAAAGGGGCGGCAATGCGGGGCATGTAGACGCGCGAAGCGGATGCGATTCTTGGCCAGACGGTGAAGCTGGCTGTGGTCGAGCTGCAGTCACATTGAATAGACACGCGATAGGGATACATACGGCTAAAAGCACACCCTGGTGGAACTGGTAGTGTCATAATAGCGCTGTGGGTCGCCAGAACAGTGGCACCATCGGCTTGTTCACCGTCTGGACCAAACAGAGACGGAGCCGGCGTCGTCTGCGGCTGCACGACCCCCGTTAACCTGCATGGTAGGTGGCACTGAGTTGCATAAACCTCGCGGTTTGGTGCAGTCACAGCGATAGGCGCAGCCGGAGCATCACCGTCCTCCTCTCGCTGCTCGTGGGTACACATGCGAGATCGTTACATCGGAGGAGGCCTTCTCATCCTTCTGGGCGGCGGAGCCATCGATGTAGGGATGCGCCACAGGCAGGACAGGACCGACAGAGCCTCCGTGAGAAGGACAAGCTGGAGAACTACGTCCCAGTCGTTGTGAACTGAGCAATACAAGTGCCAGCTTGCGGCCACCAATGGTAGTGGGGCTCTTGTAAAGTCATACACGCGCGGATAGTGCCTGCCGACGTTTGAAGTATCATAAGAGCCAAAGTCAAGACCGGAAGCAGGAGTTGAGGGCTTTCAAATAGGCATTCCAGGAAGTACTGAAAATCCAGACTTGGGTAGCGTCACTAATGACAGGGGCCGAGATCTGCACATGTGAAAATAAATGGGCAGAGATATGTTGTTTCTCGGATTAAGTTTTGCACATCGATATACTGATGTGTTTTCACATGCCTAGATCTCAGGCCCTGTCACTAGTGTCACCCCCGTTCCTTGAATTTTTAATACTTCTCCAATCTCTTTCTTCTGCTATAGCGGCCCCAAAATCTCCCACCTTTCTCGGCGTCCTTTCCTGCGGCTGAGCCACAGTCTTCCTCAGCTGCAATAGTGTGGTCTGCTCGCCCAAAACTGGCTATCAAACTGGCGTGTAGTGTTAAAGTCTGTTCATCTGCTCTCTAGGTTGGAAAATCCTATCACGTACTTAGAACGTAAACTTATCGCTGTAGTTTATGAACAGCACTTCACTCTTCAGAATCTCACGTGCCGCACATATCGCCACTATGCTCAGTGAACGTAGAGCTATCTGCGACGATTCCCCTCGATCCTCGAAAAAATCCATGTTTGTGTCTCGCGATCTAGAAGCACCTCTATTTCGCTCCTCCTCATCCCCTGGCAAGTACCGGGCGTCATTCACAAACCCGGACACACAAAATGGTGCTCGTACAATGTACACGTTATGCCTCGGATCGTCACGGGACTTCGCCCGCCTTTCCTCGAGAAGAGCTACCCGGTTGAAACGTCCTTTGTCTAGCCCCAACTTTCCACCTCCATAGATCTTCGTCTTCTCTTGGGGGCGCTCAAGCACACCTGCGTACAGGAGTGCCCCGTAGAGGGGGACGATCGTCCCTCCTTCCGCGAAGAACTGGTCCGCAAACAACCTGAGTCCCACACCTGCATACTCCACCGTCGAAGGACGCACCACCACACACATCGCCATTGGTGCCACCGCTTGTAATGTTAGCAGGTCCTGCGTGTCCAGCAGGTCGTGGTCCCTCGCCTCCCAGTTGTCCACCGACGCCCGTGAATAGCGCATGGAAAGCATGGGATCCGCGGCGTAGTTCGCAATAAGCCGGACTATGTAGTCCGCTAGACATTGATACCGCCGACACCCCGCAGGAGCATCCGCAGGGCTGTTCACCCTCCTGGCAGATACGTTCCGTTTCACGCCGGCCAAGTAGCTTGTGGCAAGCTCCACACCCCGCGGAGAGCCACAAGTGTCGTACGCGGTGCTCACAACGCTTTTGCGAAACGCCTCGACCTAGCTCGGTAGGGCTTGACTGACGCAGTCGTCATCCTCGTCGCACCCGACGAAACGGGGATGTCTCGGGGGCCCTCGGCATGCTTTCGCAATCGCGCAAGTACCACTGAACAAGTTCACCACGAGGTCCCCCGGTGTCAAATACTGCAACACCAGCTTGCTTATGTGCCTGATGCTCTTCTGCTAAGGTTGAAGCATCCTCATGCGACTCCCTTCGTCAGCTCTTCTCACAACTTCTCCGGGCTCCACACGCTTGATTCCGTGCTTATAGTTCGTCCAGGCTGCTTGCGAAGACTGCACATACCCGTTGCTTTGGTAGCATACCCGGGCGAGCTGCACGTCAAGCGGCACATTCCTCTGCCAGAGGTGAGTACCCCACTGCGTGACTGGGGCGTGGCCACATCATTTTATACCCGGGTCTTGTGTGTAATGACGTCGAGTTCAGACGTGGACCATCTGCTAGTCCTTCACGTTCAACACGATTTCCGTCTGCCGCCTCCTCTTGGACGCACTGGCGCCTTCACTCGCCTCGTCGTACACCTTTAGGTGCTCAAGCCTGAGGCGCGAAAGCTACATGTTGAACTTTAGACCACTACAAATAATGATTCCGTTGCCGTTTTTAGCAAGCAGCGCGTCGAATATTGAGATGGAGGCGTCCATGTCATTGTGGTTAACGACATCGCGAGCAGAGTTGTTCGCATCCCGCTCGCTTCTGATTTTGAACGGACGGTCCGTCAACAACACCTTGAGTATACCCCTCAGCCACTCACCCAAGTTGTCAGCGTGGTGATTGAGGAGGTCGTGGAAAGTGCAGCTGTGGACAGGGTAGCGCCGACCTCATCACGCCGAGCAACTCCGCCAGAAGGTCCGTCGAAGGATTCTCCTCGCGGAGCGACTCTTCCAATACCTCCTGCGGAGGTGGAGACGAGCTCATACGGTTGTCCAGTTCTGGTGCTTCACGAAGTAGGTCGTTCGGCTTCGGCACTAATGGGTTGAGAGTGTGCAGGAAACTCTCACTCCCTTGGCCCGTAGATCTGTGTGCCACCACATCCTCGATTTTATTGTCGCTACTCTCCAGTTCCAACTCCATCTTCTCCCTCAGCTGGGAAGAGAAAGAACGAGGAGGCTGCGCGCATAGTCTCACACTCGGCGTGGTGCCTGATAGCGTACAAAGTTTTGTTTGTGACGATGGCTTGTAAGCTCTTCGGGAAGAGACTGGCAACCTCCCGCATTGCAGCGTCCTTCTGCGCAGCTCGGCCCCACCTCACCATACTGCTAGAGCTCTCCTCCACACTTGCTACCCCATTCCCTCGCGGCATGATCTCCTGCGTGATGAGTGTAAAGTCATCAGCGCGTGACTTCAAAGCCACAAAGTGCTGAACGCAGAGACGAAACAGAACCTGGCATCCGAGTAACGCGCCGCACTGCGAAATTCCCACTGCCTTCGACAGGTTCGTCCCCCCCCGAGTTAGTAGCTGGACAGCAAACGCGAGACGATTTCCGCTCTGATTTATCTTCTTTGATGCGATTACACGTTTGCTGCCTTGCCTCGAGTGGCATACGTTGATGGCGTGGAAGAACATCAGAACGTCGCAGGTTCTAGGGCGGCGAACAGAAAGGGTTCCTTGCAGAACTACTTCCCGAACCTTGGTGACCTTACAGGGAATGAACTCGGTGCCAACAATAAGAGTCACCCCGTAGTTCTTCTGCCTCAGGGCCACATCCGCGATCTCCCCAATCCTCTTGTCTTTTCGAGTCAGCAAGACGATTGACAGCCCTGGGCACACCATCTGCTTCACCTGCTCGCTGCCCAGCTCGCGAGAGACCGGGTAGTCGCTCTCGATAGAAATGCGGAAGTCGCTGCCAGGTTTGCGCTGCTTACTCGTCACTGCGCCAGTTTCGTTTATCGCCATTAATGACTCGTCGTCGGCTGCGATGACAAAGTGCATGAAGGCCGACATGTGGGACTTCGTGAGGTCAAACATCGCCTTCATCCCGGATGAAGAGAGAACGGCAACGAAGGCAGGCAACCACACGCCAGGTATCCCTGGCCGGCTGAGTTCACTCGGCACCATGATTATAGTGCGATGAGAAGCGAAAGAGGGAAAGAAGCCCAGGAATGACGGGGTTGCAAGGAGGGAGGAGCAGAGCGTCGCGAGCGAAGCAAGGAAAGCCACGTGGAGCAAGGAACAGGGAGGAGAGTCGAGGACGAAGCGACGAGAGCAGGGAGGACCACGTCGATAGATTATTACTGCAAGGGTGTGAGTTGTCTTGCTGTGGCAGCAGGAGTGTGCCGTTTGTACTGCGGAAAGAGACTGCAGCGGCTAGGAAAACCACATACTCCCACACGCTCACGTTTCTGTTCCATAACAGTAGTGTCGAACAGTGGCGCCCCCTTCACAAAACTTGGAAAAATAAGTCGATTAGTCAGGGTGCGGGGGGATGTCACTAGTGACAGGGGCTGAGATCTTCAGATGTGAAAACGCATAAGCAGATGGATGTACGAAATTTAATCTGAGAAACAACATCCACCTGCCCATATATTTCCACATGTGCAGATCTCAACCACTGTCATCAGTGACACCCCCCCGATCTTATAAATTGCATACATTTCAAACGTGAAATGCAGCTATTGCGGCCTGCTCAGAACTGCTTCTTCTTGTGCGTGGCGATGGTTGCCTCCAACCGTTCCCGTTGAACCTTTCATGGCCGTCGTGTCCGTACCCCTCCCGCGCTACCACTTCCTTCTCTCAGTCTTTCCATTCTCTATCATTACCCGTGCACCCTCCCCCGCACACTGATCCTTTCTCGTCCTTTCCGCCTGCCCATCATAAAATCAATCCTCCTTCATTCCCATTGTTGACACTTTCTCGCAAGTGGCGTACTTCCGAAATGACCTGCTAACTTCCCATCACGACCTCCACCCGCGACTCGCTCACCTTGGCCACGGATCCGCAGCCGGGGGTATATTCAGAGTCGGAATCGCAGCCATCGGCAACAGCGAAGGAGTTCCAGGCCGAAGCGGGCGTGCAGCCCTCTCCATCAGAGTTGCCACCACGGAAACGCCAGCACCGGGATGCCTCAGGCCAGGCGCGCCGTTCGTCCGACCGCTCTCGAGCACCAGAGACTGAGGACGGTGAGAACTCCGATGTGGTTGCCGTGGAGGTCAAGGAGCAGCCGGTGTCGAGTCGGACTTTCTGAGAGGCCGGCTACGAGGTCACCGAGGTCTATGTATATACTGCGCAGACCATACAGCCGCGGCACGTTCTTCGCGAAAGCATGGATGCCACCATCGACGGCCTCTGAACCAGTATGGTTGAGCGCGGCAACAAGAACGACCTTGGCGTCATGTCGGTCACAGGAGGACATTGCCACAATCCCTGGATTCTGGATACCGCTGACGGGAACACCAACGACCGCACGGTGTTGCGCGAAGGTGTGCAGTGTGCTATGGTGGACGGCCTTCATCGCCGCCAAGCAGTCAGTAGCATGAAAGAGGGAAAGGATCGCACAGCGTGGGCTCGCCAGCGCCTCTGCGTGCGTCTTATCGGCCGACAGGATGGACTGGACATGACGGATACGGGAACAATGTCCGACGCGTCGCAGCAGAAAACCGCCGCCGGACTGGTACGCGTCGCCAAGTCGTTCTTCCACTACGTCATGAGTGTCAGCCATTTCATGCAGGCTTTCGCCGTCGAGAACGACATGAACCTACGGCCGTTGAGTCAGAAGGGAGTTGGGGAAGCAATGACGAAGGCCATTCTGCTCCCAGCAAGCGGTCTGTGTGCCTCCTGCCGCTACATGCGCGTATCAGAGACTTTTCTTCGAGACTCGGGCCTCATGACAGTGCTGCGCTACCTCAACCTCGACACGTCGACCTCTAAGAAGCTCGGAATCACTCACTTTGCTGACCAGTATCTTTGGTCAAAGAGCCCCATGGTCGTAATTCTGGTTATGACTTCCGCGTCGCAGTTCATCAACAAAGCGGACCACAACGGAAAGTTTGAACCTGAAGTTTTCTACGCGTGCGCGCACCAGCTTTTCGAAGTCTGCCTGGACTTGTTTGAGAAGTAAAGCACCGTGAAGGGCCTTAGTTGTGACGAACTTCTGGCGGCTGAGATTGCCCACTCATAACTCCTCAGAATTTCGGTAAAAGAGCTCAATCTGAACCAGATGCGCCTCTTCTCCAACAGGGACAAAAGACTCTGTAGAGCATCTGCAGAAGCGCAACAAGGCGCGTGCTACGCGCTTCGCGAATAAGGAGACTAAGGACTTTGCTCCCGGGCTCAGCAAGCACGCTGCGCCGGCTCGCGTAACGACCCCAGCTGCTGTGACTTCTACAAGCTACTCTACCCGGCGTGTTCATGCTTCACACGCCATTGCACTCGAGCCTGCAGTCCGTGGGCGGGAGGCCCCAGGAGTGACGCCCGCGACAAAAGTGCTTACCAGTGAGACAACAGCTGCACCCTCCTCACGGTCAACGCCTCGACTTGTGGGGGTTGTGCAGTCAAGGATGTCTTGTGGAGTCAAAAGGGCAGTGGGGCAGTCGTGACGAGGGGTCGCTGAGAAGACCAAGGGCGTCGAAGAGGTCACGGACCAACGTGAAGGTTCCCCTCAAATGTTCGACGACGAGTTTCCGAACCAGCTGCCAGTCGGCACTGCGGACAAGACCGTGGTGTTTGAAGAAGCACTCGACATTCGGAAAAATCTGGCATACGTCAGCCCGCCAGATCACGAAGAAAAGGAGTTGCGGCTGTGGATGGCGAAAGACCCGCACCCCATGCTCTGGCTGCTTCCCGTCCATATACCCATTGAGCACCGGACGCACTTGTGCCTCTCCGTGAACGACGTTGTAGCCATGCATCGGCTTCAGTTCTTCATGGGGAGCTACGTGTACTTCACTGAGCTTGAAGGTGTCGATGTCGGTCTGGACATCTGGAAGCCCAATCGACCTCAGACGTACTTCTGGAGGGACGTAGCAGACGGGGATGAGGACTATAGCAGAGGATATTCCTACTTTGAGAGGCGACAAGGTGAGCTTCAGCACCTCGGCTACACGTGCCTTGAGAACTTCGATGTCTCCAGCGGCATTCCGTGCGGAATCCTCGAGCCCCTGATGTTGACGCCCGAGGTGAAGCTGTCCCCCGTTACGGAGTTGTTTTCGTTCATTTCGAGCACATTCAACGGGGAGAATAAACTGGGACAGGGGCTGAATGAGACCTGGTGGATCCCGATTGTCAACGAGGGGGAAGACGAGGGGGACACAGCAAACCTGGAGGCGGGAATCGCCTGCTACTCCAGTACACAGATCCTGGTGATGGCAGCCTGGGAATCGAGGGGGGATCGGGTGTAGGCTTCGCAAAGGCGTGCGCAGCTGGACAGGTGGGTGGTTCAGCTGGCTGCCTATGTTGGGCTGAGGAAGATATCTGGGAGGAGGATGTTCATACCTAAGACGGGGAGTCGGTTTTTGGTCACTGGGAAGGACTGCGCACCGCAAGCGCTGCACAATGACTTCGATGATTCATTGAAAGCGTAGATGCTGAGCTTTCTCGTAATCCTGCGCGGGGCAGTGGGATTCCCGTTGTGTGTGTGTGAATATTCACACGTGTTTGCATACGGAAAGGTGAGCGAGCAGGTGGCAGCAGCGGGGTCGTTCAAGATGAAGCAGATCATTGCGGCGCCCAACTCTGTGTTTTTTGGGCATAGGCACCTCACGCACGCCAGGGCTGGGTCTAAGGACCGTAGTGCGGATGACTTAACGGTCGGTACCATGTTCACTTTACGCCGGCAGGGAACGGTGTGCCTGATCCGCTGTTCTATGCGCTGAGAGGGCTACAACAGTTCCCGGCCAGTGAGATGGTCCGTGTTGGTCGCGCAAGTAGGGAAAGAGGTGAGGAGTCGGACTGTCGGGACGACGCGGGCATGGTCAGGTCTTTTGACTTGCACGCGGGCGGGAGTAGCATGGCAGGGGAGAGCAGTTCTAGAGATTGTTGTTCGAACTGCGATGAACTCGAGGAGTTGACTGTTGTTCCGACAAGTAGTGAGGAAGAATAGGTAGCTACACGAAGAAGTGGCTCAATAGCGTGAAGTAAAGCAAACTCAATAACTACATGCCAGTTTCAGAACCACTTCCGGGCGAGCAGGCCAAAAATTAGGTACTGAGAAAGACTTCGGCTCAGCAGCATACAATGTCCCCGAGAAAAGTGGGCGATCTTGGGGCCACTACGACAAGACAAAGAGGTTTGAGAAATAAGGAGTACTCAGACTAGCGGGGTGTCAGTAGTGGCAGGGGCTCAGATCTACACATGTCGAAACATATGAGCACATGGATGTGCGACATGTAAAATGAAAAACGACGTCCATCTGCCCATGTATTTTCACATTGGCAGATCTCAAATCCTAGCACTAGTGGCACCCAACCGATCTTAAAAGTTACTTGCTATTAAACGCCACGAAATACACATTTCCTATCTCTCCCTGCCGTCGGCTCGATGTTCGGTTTGTTTCTACGCTTCGTGTGATACGTGGAAGACCTGTTCAGCACAGGATATGTGTGCCTCCCGTTCTGCACGGGTCACCTGTCGCACGGCTACGGCAAGGGTGGAATGAAGTGTTGGCGTCTCTACTCCCCACGTGCTTCTAACGGTAGGTGGGCGTACAGTGTAGAAAGAAAGTTGTTCCGTATGAAAGGATGCCGACTCGATTGTGGGCCTCAGCGTTGCGCTGCAGTTGGCAACACTCTGGCGCAAACCACGTGGTGACGGATGTATGAATTCGTGCGCACATTGCTAACCAGTGATGTGGCGATGCAGAAAGGAGGCTCGGCTACACTAACGCACCGCGAAGGATCAAACCACTACGTTTCAGCACCGCCGTACCTGTAAACGTCTTATCTTAAGAACGCACTAAACTGACGCTGTCAAGTAGAACTCGTGCAATGCGCCACTCCTTACGCGGGCTACACGTTAGTTCTTGTTTCCGATGCACTACATTTAGAATACTGTCCGAAAAATGAGCGCATAGTTTTACAGATCATTTCGTGTCAAATAACGTCGGCAAGATTCTGGGTGAGCCCGTGCACCCGAACATCTCCGAGCGTAATGCTCAGTATCCTAGAGCCACAGATGGCTCATATTGCGCGTAGCGGTCTTCAGTACAGTGACGCGAAATCCGTTGGAGGGCAGTTGAGAGGATGAAGCGTCCAAGGTAAACCTATCAAGATGAGGCAGGCTATAGGCCATCATGTGATATTGGGGTACGTATGGTCAGATGGGGAACTGCAGTGTACTGCAAAATTCGTAGTACGAGCTGGATGTTTTACTAGGAAAAGAACTGCAGGTAAGGGATGCGGGCGTTCACTGGGCGCGACAGTCCAAAAAACTTACTTTTGGGAAGCCGGCGTCCATGCGTACAACCGCCGTACTATACGAATTCTTCGTTTTGGAATGCCACGGAAGTCGGCATTACATGGCATTCCAAAACGTGCAGTACGGGCGAATGGTTTACTACGCTTCTGCACCTAGTGGACGTCCGCATCGATTTGCGGAAACACAGATGAAAGTAAGCGCTAAAACGCATGAATATTTTCCTCGTGCACAGTTTAGAGCAGGCCAGCTTGGCTCATCGATGGTAGAAAACTACGAGACGAGCCGCGGACTTTGTACGTTTTAAGAGAAATGCGAAGTAGAAAATATGGAGATAGGGTGTTCATGTCAACTACTCACAGTTCATATCCGAATAACACATAGAGTTCGTGTTCTGACGTGTGGATTGCACTGCGGCTAAAAACATTCTTTACGTAGCGTGGTGGAGCACGAAGACCTATGGCCAGACGCGCGCGAATATACTGGACATAGACCCGCCCTACTCTTGCCTACACTCTGGCGGACTGCGTGCTGCTACGTCAAGGACTATCACCCGCATCATGCATCGCCTGCCACTCTGTGTGGCTGCGAGTTGTTCTCTGTATTTGTGGGGTACTCCAGCTTTCCCAAAAATGGGTCAGAATAATCATGCAGGAGAGAAACTAGAAAGCTGTGCGCCACCTTCTCATACGGTAACCAAACCATACTGAAACGGAAACGAGGACTACTTCTAAGTCCTTGGGACTGTGGCAGATTGAAAGGGTGCCAATCGAAATCGCCAGTCTGGTGCGTGCCGAACACAACACGTTCAACTGTACTGCGAGTCTCAGGTGTTGTGATTTTGCTCGACGCAAAGCATTCGTGTAGGAGAGCCTTCTTCGTGTCTCCACCCATCCACGGTGAGCAGTACACGTCCGAACTCCTGCATTTTGCACCGTTTGGTTGACAGTGAACGGTTGCCGACTGCAGCCAAGCTCTGACTATCATCGTCATGTCGGCATCTCGCAACATGTCATATTTGCATTGTCTCATGGGAAATGAATTCCGTTATATGCTGTACAATGTCCTTAGGATTATCAGGATCGAACTGACGCTAGATGTTCACTGAAACCATGCCGTGTTCGTCTGACAAGTGACCCCAGTAGGACGGCAGGCGCAGTGTTGTTGTCCTCAAGAGGTCTAGCGGACATCTCACAAAATGCAGAAAGAACCAAAGCAGTAAATAACGTTGAAGAGGGATCGTGAACACGTTTTTCTCAGAGTCCAGACACAAGTATTAATTTGGGGGTGACGGTAGTATTGGCAACCGACGTGGCTATCTGCTCATCTGCAAATACACGAGAATGAACAGACTATATTTCAGGTTCAATTTCACACATTCGTCTGATCATGTATTTGCACACGAATATATCTGGATCCCTGTACAGTTTCATACCGCGTAAGTCTAAATTATGAGTGCCCGTCGAGCCTCCTTCTAGTGGTACAATGACCCGAAAAACAGCTACTTCTGTGGATGAGCATGCCTGTGGCTGAGCGCAAGTGTTTCAAATCGTAGTTTTTCTAGGGCTTTCGGGGAAGTTGCGTTCTGCACTCGCACGTGGCATGTAAGATTGATTCACTTAGTATTACGCATTTATTTGTTCATGGAGGTACCAGATCCTCTTCACCCTTTATCCGAACGCCAATGAAATCCTCAGGGTCGTGAAAGTCAAACCTATACATCTAGAACCAGCCTCGACCAGAGTATTACTACCATACTTCTCTACGCGCATAAAAAAAACTGCATCCTGGTCGTCTACACTGTCCAACTTCTGCGCCGTTCTGGTTGTTGGAACAATATTGGAGGCCATTCCGCAGCCCAAGAAATGCGGTATTCCTCTCCCCGCGTAGAACACCCAGTCCAGAAACCTCTTCCATTCCACAATGAAATCCACGTTGCATAGTACTGTCACTTCGCCTGTCACGAACCTCTTGCATCCGAGCCGGACGGGCGGGAGGTGCTCAAGTGTGAATAACACACAAATGAGGGGCACCACAATTACTTTCATATTGAGCGAAGCGGGCGGTGCCATCTGCTCTCTTTTTTCCCCGTACGCAACTGGGTACGAGTAGTCGTATAACCACGGAGGAAATACAAACGTCCCGGAGATGATTGTGAAGAAGTCCAGTGTGCCTGCTTGCAACGTCTCGTCGAAGCCACGTCCTGGCCACTGCCGCAGCGAGTGGTTCGGAGGTAGCAAAAGCCGACCCCGAGTCGAAGGCATCAATAGCCTTTTGCCATATATCTTCCTGAGACCCACCAGGCCGGCAAGCTGACACATCTACGCATTCCGCCATGTATATCATCGAAAAAATTACAACAAGGTCCATCTAAACTTGCAAGCTTCCGTGAATAGGCTCCGCGTACTGGAGTAGCAGATGATTCTGCGCGACTGGTTTACTTCATCGCGTGTGTCTTCTCTTGATTGATAAGGGAGTTCGAGCTGGTCCCACTCGTGCCACATTCCTGCGCACTCCCTCTGCTGAACATGCTTGCAGAAAAAGTAAATAAATTCTCAACTAGGAATGGTTTTCGCTCTGGTGACATCGTGAGGGCCTTGAGGCTACCACGCAAAACGAGGCTTCTAGCAGAGAGCATCTGAACGTCAGCGCAGCAAAATTGCTGAGGTTGACCTCGTCGCTTCTCAGCGCAGACATCCCCACAGTCATGATCTCAGTCTCTATGAGGTAAGGTCCTCCATACGCCCGTCTTAGGCCAGTGGAGCGACATTTTGTCCGGACGGACACCCCTACTCTCGGGCCCAGTATGGTACACGTAATCGGCCACGAGCAATCGCGACCGGGGTATCACCACAACCTCCTCCACCGTGAGGAATGAGTGCACCCGGTGCTCAACCGGAATATTGGCTGCAAACAGCGAGGACATGTGGTGTAGGTGGTTCCCCATAACCAGCCTCAAATACTCATTGTCCAGGTGTGCACGGTAGACAAGCGCAGCTAGACCGCAACTCTTCCCGTCATCCGCGATCAGCGGGGCGCTGTCATCAAAGTCGACAGGCAGTTCATTTGGAACCATTTCTACGAACATCTGTGGAGCAAATTGAGGCCGGCCGGTCTTATCCTGAACATCCGAGGTCCGTGTGAGGTTCTCTTTCCCCTCATTCTTCACTTTTGCCTTTTTTGAGCCCTCTCGTTTCGACAGACCCATCGTATTCTTGACTTCAGATGACGCTCTTGAATGCACGCGCTGCGCAGGCCGGGGTGCTCCCCATGAGGAAGGTGCCGCTGTCTTCACCTTGAGGACCGTGTTGGCCATTGTAGGCAGCGCTGTTGAGGCCCGCTGCACAGTGACTGGAGCATGTAGTGCAGTCGCTTCGAAAGAAATAGCCCCTTGGGCGGATTGGCGTCCGTAGGAGGGCGCAGGTGCGGCCGTTTCGCCAGCAGGGCATGTCTTCTCTGTGGGTCCTGGAGCACAGACCCGAATCACCTTCCTCGCGACGCATATATGAAGGGCCTGGTCTCCAATTCACATATTATATTGAGAGCAGATCTAGGTATCCGAGAAGAGGCGTATCTGGCGGAGGTAGAGCTCTTTGATGGAGATCGTGCAATTTTGGACTGTACAAACTCGTCGCAGCCCCGGCTATTCGGCTTCCCACGCTTCTCCAACAAGTCTAGGCAGGTTTCAAAAGTCTGGTACGCGCACATAACGGACATTTTGGCGCCAAGTTTGCCATTGCAGTCCAGCGTATTGATGAAGGGCTATGCGAAATTAATGACCACAATAACCACTGTAAGGATCTCCGCCGAAAGATGGTGTTCTCCGGATGCCGCATACCGAGTTGCTTAGACATTGACCTGTTGAAGACCGAGTCGCTCAGGAACTTGACAAAGCCTGGGTGCCGGAGGAAGATCTCGACTACGGGTACATCGCGGAAGTATGCTAACGCGCTCGTTGTTAGGAGTAGAAATGCGTTCGTGATAGCCTCCCGAGCACCCCGAGTGTCGCAACGCCAGCGGGCCCGCCTCTTTCTCGACTACAGAAGCCTGTATGTAGTCGATGACAGTCATGCGTCAGTGGGAGAACGACTTGTCTGTACGGACCACTCTGGCGGAGATGGTCGTACGAGATCAATCGAGCATGAATTTTGTACCTATCATGCCCTGTTCAACCTTCTGTCCGACGAGTTTCACGTGGAGACGCTCCCGAGTCTACATCATGTCTTCGTTCCGCCCTTTGACGCTCACGGAATGTTTTCGGCGACGGAGGCCGTCAACCATAGCATATTTGGCGCCCTCGCGTAACTCGGTGTTTTCCTTGATGCTGTCATCAGCGATATCCGGTACCACGTGATTGTTGGAGGGTCGCACGGTCACTGACATGACGCCACGGTCGAATTTGTATCCGGACTCAACCATGCTGGGGTAGAGACCGTAAATGGTGGCGTCCGTTCCTTCGCGCATAAATAAATACGGCCATGTGCTCAGGTCAATATATGTGTATAGGTACGTGATCTCCTAGTTGGCCTTCGCGGAAATTTGACAAAGAATAGGGAGCTCCTTTGCTTCTACCACGACCGCCTCGGAATCTTCACGTATGGAACTCTTTGAAAGTCTAAGGGGGTTCGGCCAAGAGAGTATCTGACCGCAGCCGTCCAGTTGTAGGTGTCTGACGGGCGCCAAGCTCAGTTCAGACGGTTATGCGCCCGCCTCGAGCCTTCAATCTACCGCCAATGCCGCTTGGTGCTACTGTGGCTCTAACTCTGGCCTGCGGAGCGGCTCGACGATTGGTTCTAGCGATTCGCTTGAGCAGTCCACGACCGACGTTTCACTGGCATTTTAGAATTACGGAGGCTGCGGGAAATCACGAACCGCAGGGACCAAGGAGGAGGTAGTTTCGGATGGACAAGGCGAGACGACGGGGGAGGTATCGTGGGCGGGAGAGAGTGTATAGGTAACGGTGGAGAACCGGTACAGAACGCGTCGGAGGTCAAGCTGGAAGAGCGGCGTGTATACGACGGACATAGGACACTCCACTAGCAATTTGGCTGCATATGTCATTGCCTATACGAAAGCGCACTTCTGAGGTCAATGCAATAATAGATTTCCACGGTTGATGAACCGACGAATTTCATGGTCCTAGGGGATGTTGATAATGTAAAAGGGTGAGAGTTATGCATGTGCAAAAATGGAAGCAGGCAGAAGTGCGAGCTTCAACCAAAGAGACAGCACCTATCTACGCATGTACTTGCACGTACGCTGATTGCTACCGCTGTCGTTAAGGAGACCGATGCGACCCAGAAGAAGAAAGACTGCTGCTCTGACTCTCGTACATTGACGGCCACAAGTCGCGACTGCTTTTACGCCCCAGGTTGTTGTCTGCAGAAACGTTGGTCATGATCCCACCCGCCGCCCTTCCTTACCGCATTCGTAGTCCCCCATACCCGCCCCAACAGCACGACGAATCACCTCAGCTGCCGAGCAATTGATGGGAAGGAGGGTGACAACGCTGTAGGAGACTACAATGGGAACGCTGGCATACAGCAGAGCTGGGGAGATGAATACGGCAGTGTAGGTTATTGCGAGCTTGTTGCTGTCCATCTTCAAAGCTGTAGTAACAGACAAAGCGTTGTCCAATGTCAAGTAGCACAGCTATCTGCCATACCAGCGCCGCTGACAGCCGCACGAGGAAGGCTTCCTGGGGATCTTTACTGACTTGCGCGTGGAAAGTCAAACGAGGCCGAGGCTTCGGCATGAAGCATCCCAGAGTGACGGTACCTGCTCAGATGTAGTGAAGACAAACTAAGGATCTGATGCTGACGGAAAAGAGACGGCGGCGCCTAGTTGTCGCTGACCGACGCAGGTGAGCCGCACGTCGAGTCCGGAAATATGCGCCCAACCTCCCCTTCGTATGTCTCTCTGTGTGAATTAGGGGATGGAGCTAGAGGAGCAGATTACCTCAAACGAGGGAGTGAAAGACGTGGCGTTTATCCGTAGATGGCCAGGCTGATCATACTTTCCAGTCCACTCATGACCCGCTTGTGCCGCATGTGGAGGTCGTTTTTCATAAACTTCCGCAGCAACCCGACCGCACCACCCAGTTATCACCCCCGTGCACACGTACATGGCTATACGAGTATGGTCTATTGAGCTCGGTTTCATACACATACTCAACCGTGTCTCGCCACATGGGGTGATAGATATGAAGGTCACTAGGAAAAACCCCAAGTCTCGAAAATTCGTACTTTCTTGGTTACCCATTTGATGAACATGAGCCAGTATTACCAGCCCGCATGTTCCCGATTCCGTGATATTACATTGACGCGTATGCCAGTGCCATGCAGGAACTATGCTGCGCATTTCACGTAAAGTGCTAGGTAATTCTAGGAGGTTTCTTCCTCACTAGGCCTTGGTCTGTCCTGTTCGGGCAGTCCAAAAGCGTTGTATCGATGGCCGGCTGTTTGGAAGGCAAAGAAAAGCTGTTCCGAAGCAATGCTCCCCGGAACAGACCCACACAAAGCGGGAAAAGAACGGCGAGGGCCGAGGCGCTCCTACTGCTGAGCTCGCACCTGAAATCCCGGCGGATATAGCTTAGCCGCACCAGGTGGTTAAGTTGGCGATGATCGTCCAGCCTCAGAATAGTTCGGACCTGCCTACGTTCAGTCGTAATGGTGACGAACGGGATGGTGCCACTGTTTACCAGCCCTGCAGTGCTCTTGCAGCACTGAAATTTCCGCCAAGCCGTGCTACCAATGAAATGCGTGCTTGCCGCCCGTCTACCGCTTCCGTCCGCCGGTCAGGCGCAGCCAGTACTCTAGCGTGGGTCAGGAGTGGATCCAATTCACGCAACTGTACGCCAGATATTGTTCTCCAACGTGGTCGCATCTCCTCCTTGCAACAGGGTAGACTTCTCGTGCGGTCCTGGGTCCTCCAGGGGCATCAAACATGAGACCCTCTTGCTCTCCGTCTCAGGTCATGCCGTCCCGGGCTGGATTTAGCTTCCTACAGGAGGTCGCTCACAGTCAGACTTGTATGAACAGATTGAACAGCTCCGAGCGAAGCTCGCCGAGAGGACGATCGACCGCAGGGCGCAGATCCCAGAGATCGGTGGCGCGCAGAAAAGGGTTGCAGACTACACGGAGAAGATATGAAGAGCCCACGAAGAGCATCTCGAGGTCCATATAGTGACCAAGGCAACAATTTCTGAGTTCATGCGACAACAGGTCAAGCGTGGAGATGTCAAGAACAAGATTGAGCGTCAATATCTTGGTGAAGGAATTTCAGAAGGTACTAAGCAGGCTTCAACGTCTGCTGCAGCTATGCGTGTTCAGTGTTGGAAACGTACGAGGCAAGGGTAGGCGGCTTGGCCACCTGTCCTCAAGAAAACTGAAAACCACATCTTTCCATGGTCCCACTGCAAAGCTGCTGAGCTATCCAGAACGAGTTCTGTGCCTGTCCGGAACCAGACGGGGTGCAGCGGGCCATGCGTCACGGAGGAGGGGTTTTGCGGACGGGCGGGAGTATTTCATGGCGATTTCTCCAACGGTCACTACGAAGAGTACGTAGTACTACAAGGACCCATACTTGCATGGTATCATGCTCCTCGGTGCAATGGTTTGCACCGAGCTTGGCACCGCAAACTGTGAATCCCTGGTCTTCGACGCAAATTCTTGCCTTTACGTCGAGGACACTGTTTAAGAAGACTATTTTCTATGTAACATCAATAACATAGAGCACCCATGACTTCATGATCTTGCAGAATATAACTGCTATGTACACTCTGTACCAATGCTATTGGTATCTCTTCGTGATTCCGACGAAACCACGTTTGTATTGTGCGGTGACCGAGCAGAGCGCTCCTCTCAGGCCCATCACGGATGGGTGAGTCTGAACAGCTTACAGGGAGAAGAAGTAACTAGGGTGATTTACTGGCGGCACCTGAGTGAGGCCACGGATCTGGCATACGGTGACTACTCCGTCCCGAGTGGGATGTGCAATCGTCAGACGGAGAACGTGCTATTTGGAAACTCTTTGAAACGAATTTCTCTGTAAGAGTTCTGAGAGTACTGCGCTGTGCTAGACGGAATAGCGGAGCACCAGTCCAGCGTGGGATCCACACGCTTGGCCTCATGGCTGGAAACAGTTCTTTTTATCTGCAGTGCGGTGAAGCCCTAAGGGCCTGGGCCGACGCACTCATAGCAGTACATATTTGACGTCTGTACCGTTGCCAACCGCCCCTATAGTTTTTAACGTTCGCAGCACTGTATACCGCATTGATCTGCAGCAGATGCCCCTTTCTCATTTTACCGTTCATCGACCCACGTCCGACACAGAAAATGACGAAATGGAAAAACCTGGTGACAACTGCACCCGTTTCACAGAACGAACCACTCGAAGATCGAGAAAGTTGGTGAGGGTCGGTTCAGAAAACGAGTTTTGTGTCGAACAAAGAAAAACGTGGCTTTCAAGGAATATTTGGAGTCTGACTGGCAATGTCATCGATTTTCATGTTGGCCGCAGAACTTCAAGCGAGAGAGCACCGGAAATCTCTGAAGGTTCGTACGGTCGACAACCAATTCCGCTCACAACCAGCGGTCACCCTCCTGGCGATTTCATTAGGCGAGAGGACTAGGAAACGTTTGCGCACAGAAACAAGGGAGTTCGAAAAGCCGGACCCGCATGTTGGTGCATAGACTGCACTGTTTTTATTTCCATTGCTGGTAGTGAGGAGATGGCGTCTCCGGTGGAGGGTGGGGTTCGGATAAAACTTTCCCTACAATTTCGGTTTCTGTGGAACGTGTGAATGGAGATGTCCTGGCAGAGCAAACGGAGCTGACAGCAGAAAGGGGAGATGTGGAAACTTGACCGCACCACGTAAGCGGTCTCAACTATGTCAGGGGCAATGTACAGACCAATTCAGGGAGAAGAAAGGGCTTAAAATCCACACTTTTAGATGCGCGAAAGAGGAAAGGAATTGTGTGCCGGATTGACGCTCTCATCTGTAGACCACCACAAGGCGAGGCATTCCAGCATCTTCTCAACAGCGCCGAGTGATGCTCAACAGTCTACATACCGAACAAACGTATATTCGGTAGGTTGCAGGGGTTCACAGTTTCTCATACCGAAGAGAGGAAGACCCCAGGCCACCTATACAGTGTATATGTGCTCTTTGCCGATAATGCCCCGAGTTATGAACCTAAAGAGCTCCGATTGCTTTTGGCCAAAGCCGCTGTCTCCTTGAGGACTCTATATGGAATGTTTTCGCATTCGATCTAGTCGACTGAAGTTGAGGTTCGGGTCAAATTCGTCGACGGAAGGAAAAAAGCAGCCACGAACAATCGCACTTTTGCGAATAGTAGTTTGGAGAGTTTCACATCTGTTGCCCATACGTAGCTGGAAAGTCTCGACATGTACAAATTCCAGCACCACAGCGGTGTCCTGATGACGAAACTAGTCAACAGTGTCGATGGGGATGTCGGAAGCTTCGTGGTTTAGTAAGCGAAGCATGGGGGCAGTGAGGCAACCTTCGTCGTTTTTGAGAAGCGGCATGTCCACAATTCTCCGATGAGCATGGCCATATAAATGTATTTTGAAGCTTTCCCCAAAAAGACGCGCCCACCTCGCATTGTTGAGATTCCTCTTCGAGTTTGTTATGCAGCACGATAATGACATGGTGCGAACTAAAGTTCGAAGGGCAGGAAGGTTTTTCAAAGAACTCGATTCAGCTGAAGGTTTCGTCCATGCCTGTTGCCCTTCACTTGGAGATGCGGCGGTCATCTTTCACAAATTCAGTATGAGCGTGTTCGCGACCAAGGACGGCCAGGTGTCTTAGGCTGCCGTACTTCCGGATGTGATCTCCAGATTGTGCGAGGGAATAAAACTAGAAGACGTTGAGCCTCGTCGAGTGGTGGTCTCCAAATTGTGGAGCATGGAAGCTCCACAGTTGTTGACACGCCCCTGTACGCTATCCACTTCTAAAAATCCCTAGTACTCCTTCAGTTCTAGTCTCGATCTAAATATTAGGATGTCTGATTAATGAGCGTTCTTAAATGGAATGGAGCATAGAGTCAACTCCATCACTGCAACGGTCTATGATTCCTGCGACAGTAAGTAATTCCATGTCCATGAACTTGTGGTCTTTGGCTCCCAGCATGCCGAGGAATCCAACAATTTCGTTGAGTTCATTCACGCGACTGCCTATTTCAGAGGCGCAGAAGTCAATCTATAGGCCCGGAACGTAGAAGTACCTCAGAATGGTAGCCGGAATTCTGTTGGCCACGCGAAGGAGCCCAGTGCAGATAGTCCTGAGCTACTTCTGACTGTAGCCGGCGGAAGCTAGCCATACGAATAGGACGGGGGAGCCCAGCGTAAGATACATGCAGGTCCCGACTAGCTCAAAGCTGTCGGGGTCGAAGTTGTGCAGCAGTTCGAGACAGAAAGGGAATGCAAATTGGAACAGAACATGGATGGGAGGGAGGTTCATGTTCGCGGGAAGAAAGGCAATCGCTGCACGGAGGAGGTAGCGAAGGTGTCATGCGCCAGTGCGGTGACGGCTCGTGCTTGAGGTACCCTGCCCACTAGGACAGGAGCAGCACAGTCAGCCGCGAGGTTAACTGATGTTCAACGTATGTGGGCAGTATACTGCATCATCCACGGTGGTAACAAGGCGTCAGAAGTAAGGCGATGTTGAGAGAATTCAGCGCGGTGGCACCTTTGGCTGGCTTTTGTCCTTATGCGCTATCCAATGATACTCTGTTCCTCTGCTATGCGCCAACGGGAGCTGGGGAGGACCAGGGTCTTTCTCCAAGGACCACGGCAGGCGTCTAAGCATTCGAAGTCTACGAGGGCTCGTCCATACAGCGCTGAGAGCAGAGGGTTAAAGGAGGGGTGCAGTTGGAGGCTTTGTTCTCTAATGCGCAAGTAGTCGAAGGAGTTGAAGTGCTCTTAGAGTTTCTGCCATCTGTGGTGGAAGAGAGCTCAATTAAAACATGGCCGGCAATAGTGTTCCGAAACATTATGCGGCGTCCGCAGAAAGTTGCAGTCAAATTTCAGAGGGGGAGATGCACGGGGCAGGCAACAAGAGCGCCAACCCTACGTGTAGCGGCGGACTTGTCAGAGGGTATCTGCAGGCCAGCTACAGACGAGTCGATCTTTGACGTTCCCATGTCTTAAATGACCCTATCCACTTCGCTATCCGCAACGTTTTCCTTGACGTTTCGGCAAACTCGTCGGCGCATGTCCATCTACAGCGGATGCGCGCAGAAAAACGTCTTGCTGGAGGGGGGTCACCAAATGGCCAGTAGTAGCGACATTGGTTGATATTTTGAGCTATTTGCTTTCGCAACATCTCTGTAGTGTCCCGGAGGTTCTCATTTTTGAAGTATGTATCGCTACGGTCCACCACGCTAGTTGCAGAGAAGGTTTCGTGGACCCGATTCTTATCGATGAGAGCGAATGGTACGGATCGGCACTCTTCTGAACAGCAAATATGCTCTCCGAAGGCCACAAGACAGAATTTAGGGTCCGTGAAGATAAAAATGATCTCAACACCTTCGCGCGGAGGTGCATTCCTCTCCCCTTCCGGAAGAGCAACTGCGATAGACTGTGTGAAGAAGTCAGTCTTACTCGTGGTCGCGTCACCTTCTGGATGAAACGGAAGCAGGAGTATGAGAAGCAGAGGTGCTGCAGGATAGTGAAAGGCCGTCTCGTCCCCGTAGTGGACAGGAGACTCTGGGGCGGGCGAACCTTCCGCAGAAGTAAAGACAGGCTACGCCGGTCGCTGCAATCGTCAGGGACAGTATTGCCCACTTTTAGAAAGGAAGTACACGCCGGAGATAAGTACCCGTACTCCCGTAATATGCAACGCATACTGGACAAGTGCAAAGAGGGCTGCAAGGAGGGGGACTGGCAGGAGTAGCTAAAAAAACACTAAACCATGCCATTTCCTTCAGACAGAGCCGTCGTCGTACAGCCCTTGAGAACAAGACGGTGGGCCCGCCCGTCAGCATGCAGGCGTTCCCAAAACCAAGTACAGGCCTCGGACACTCCGAAGTGCCCACGTTGAAAGCTGTGCCAGCTATTCGACCACACACTCGCGCTACTCTCTGTGTGAAAAAAATAGTTCTGTGCACTCACGGACCGGTACTACAACGAAAGCAGGGACGTCAAATGCAGTGATTCAGCAGTACCCACCATGGCCAGATTTTCAAACTTTCGTATGGTGCAGGGTAATTGTTAGGCACAACAGCGAGCCTACCGAAAGCAAAACCACGCCGCAGGCACTATATGAACTGCAGCGACGCCTGGGACCACCTCGCAAGGTCTGACCCGATACTCTGCTGGCTACGACACTGTCCAAGTAACGCTTTTATTTTTCTTTGTGATGCGACGGCGTGGGTAGAAGAGCAGTATAGCATTGGGCCGGTACTTGCAAGCTGCTGAACCGGTTGGACGGGAGTCGTCGTTTCGTCCAAAGATGCCATGACCTAAGGGGTCGGATGCCATGTCCATGGGGAAGGAAGAGGTGGCTCGAGACCACAAGCTACAATGTAGCATGATGACGCTGTCCAAATACTCCACACGTATTGCACATACGGCAGTATGTGAACCTAGTATATCTAGACCCGGCATGCATTGCTCATATTCTGGGGCGCGGGAGTATTGCGTTCGAAACTGCACATAATGGAGTTGTAGTGAAGTGAAGCTATGAATGGACTCTCACACGTCACAATACGTCACATAGTATATATCATTATACCGCGGACGTTCACGGACCATAGTCTTTCAGGTGGCGTATCTAGACCAGACTGTCGAGAGCTGCAGTACGTTGACCGGTACTACGAGCCCTAGACGCCGCCTCGATGGGATTCCGAGTCTCCTACTAGTAGATCTGGACGTCCACGTTGTGGAATTCCACTTCTCTTATTACTGGATCTAGACGTGCAGTCGGTGGATGTCGAGGTCCGGACATTCTCAACCCGGACATCTGCCTGCTGGGCATCCATATCTAGTAGTACTGTACTTCGGATTACGAAGTATCTGATCGGAAACCAATATCACTAGACCTCGTGCTGCACGCGTTGGATATTCGCATTCATTCCCGGAGACAAAGGCTTATATTCATGGCCCACGTTGACGTCATTTGTGACGGGTCAGGAGATCGCCAGTGTTCCTCGGATTTCTCTTGGGCACATTTTCCTTCTATAACAACGATAAGCTCAACAAAGCCCATCACTGACTTCATAAAATCACCCTTCGCCGAGGATATGTACACGAGCCGGATCAGTAAGGGGTGATGGTACCGTTTCAGCATTGTTGACAAGTGACTTCTCATGTTCACCAGCTGCGAGCAAATCATGCACATCGACCACCAGAAACCCATTGAAAAGTCAGTGACAATGCGGCTGGAGAGTGATTGGAAATTGTCATATCTGTGTTGAGGCCGTGTCCGAGGTTCAAAACTCAACTCACCATACTTTGCAATGAACGCTGTTCCCCGGTGGATAGAGTAAAAAAGGAACTATGATAAATGACGTTTTGTCTTACTACTTATGGTAAGCTTGACGTATCGACGTGCCGTCAAGCACCTGGTGTGATGCCGACAGAGATCCGCATCTTTTTCCCCTGGTTTTATTAGTCTCACAATAAGCAAAAAAACCTCGCAACGGTTTTTTTGGTCCCTCCGTAACAAGTACTGCCGCGAAACACGACGATGATCTACGCAGAATCCTCCGTTCCTTCAGTATGCCCTGCGTGCGAGTCTTCGCGACCTTCTTCGTAGCCGGTGAAAGGAGTAGCAAAGGCAAAAGTGAGAACTACGCCTTCCTGCCTACTGCGATCTTCAAATAGACAGGTCTCTTCGACCGCAAAACATTGCACAAATCGTTTCCCACTAAGAAGTCGCAAATATACGCAACGACCTTCAATTCTATCCAGTCCTTGTGGTCCGTTATCTTCTTGCTCCTAGTAGAGCCAGAAACATCTCCATTCGTTTCTCGCAATAACGACGTACCTATTGCATGCGTCGCTTGTTCTTTGTAGCTATCAGCTGGAGCTGACCAATTGAGGTACTATAGGCGGTCACCTATACTACCAGTGGGCATGCGCGTATCATGCGTCATGGCTGTCACGTATATCTATAGTTTCTCATCAATTGTATGTATTCTACGGCTATGCCAAAATGAGTCTATACTCATATTGTCAGCTGTTAGTCGAACGCCTCAATTCATGGCTGCCTTTTACTTCAGCTGGTCTTTATTAGTTGAGTAACTATGAGAACGAACTGCTGACAGGCTCTTAATTCTGACCACGGATATTTTGGCGAGCTGGCGCGTCTTGAAGCTTCCATATGCTGCCAAGCATTCTGCTGGCAAACAGTACGCAAACCACCAGAATTCTGTAATTCTAGAAATTACTGCTTGCACGCACCCGAGCATTTTCCTTATGGTCTAAGTACCTAATTCTTCATTCCTGTACAGACAAAAGGCATCGGACATCGGCGGACAAACCGACTGTGCGAAGTACCTTCTGTAGAGCACTTCCACAATTTTGGCGCATACCTCAAAGGAATCACTGCCGACCATATTTCTCACTAAGTATCGGAACTTCTAAACTTCGAGGTCCCAACCTTATACATCCTCGTCATGCTCAGAGGTTCCGTCCAAATGTGCACCCGTCCCATTTACCTTTACGACTCCGCTGACGCAGATTGACTCAGAAGGTGTGTCAGCTTCCCACAGCATTCCTCAAATGAAACTGGATCAGCAGCTCAGAATGGTCCGCATTCTGTACTTGGATGCGACCCGACAAAAATCCCTTCCGCTTCGAACCACACAAAATATCTTTTCCTACCCTTTATTGCTGGAGTGGTGACGAATGACCCTCTCATTTAGCGTGCCATACGACCCTCAATGTCTCCCAACAGCACGATAAGATACCACACTCATATAGCAATACTTCTCCGTACGAACATTGGTTCTAGCCCCATTGAGTACGCCAGTCTAAACTTAAGTGTATCCGATAGCAACACTATTCTCGTGACTACTGTCGGGAAGACCGGAACTCGTGGAACTAACTTCTGTCACAGCAGATGGGTGGTTCCACCCATGCGAATATCGTTATCCTTAACTTTTGCTTCCTTGGCAACAAAACCTACAGTGGTGGTATGAGAAACTTGCTCCGCTTATGACGCCCGCTTACCTACTTCTCGATAGAGCCGCTCCAGTTCGTAACCGATAGCCGTTTCGACATTATCCTCATGTCTAACCTGGTGCGCACGCCTCCATAGTTGATAGACCTGGTAGTTCGTCGACTTATAGGCGGAACCCATTCCCAGAAAGTCCAAACTAGCGACACTGTACTCATTTCTTCCACGTCGACTGAATATGCGCATATGCTTCAAGGAGAGACTGTGAACGCCGCGGCTCATGAGAAAGACAGAATTCCTTCGGCCGTTGGCCCGCCGTTTGCTGATTGGTATTCTGCCTTCTTCCTTGCCAGTTTTCATAGCTCTTGAATACCTGGAGCTGGGCTCGCTATGCTCGCGGCATCCGAATGCGTCAATACACGAACCTACTGGAGCGTCATCGTCCTTGAGTACGGTTCTCGCGATATCATTCATAGATGGGTCCATCTGTAAGTAATTCAAGTTCGGCCTGCGGCTTGATTCCAGGAGTATATCTCCCGGGCTAGTCATTTTCTCACCATCCTGAACTGCCCGGGCAAATGTTAGTAACTTCGGATAGGCAGGAGGTCTGGGGGGGGGGAACTAGTTCTGGCTGCCCAACTTGTCTTCTCGTCTCGGGGCACTGTTTCTCTGTCTGAGTACTGTTCCCATAGCTGCCAAATACTTTCCATAAGCCGTGGAGGTAGAAGGTGGCTCTATGTGCGAAACCGTACGACTGGTAATGTCTCCATCGCAATGGATGCCGGAGGCGCTGCTCTGACCTCAATACCAGTAGCTTGTTGGGTCCATCCTCTTTGCACCACATTTAGATAATATCGTATGTATGATGTTCCCGTTGCAGCGTTCCATTCGTACATTCTAACGATTAAACGTTTCCGGTTCTTACGAATGAACAGTTCGAACCTCTTTAATCCTGATCAAATTTCATTTTTTCGGTAGCTTTCTTCCTCGCACTGTGCGGTCAGGTTTCTATCCTGTAACCTGCTATTACCTCTCCTCGAAAGAGTCGTACAATACGCAGAATCTCCGTGTAGATCCCGCCCTAGAGGGATCCAATGGCATTCGCTGTCGGTGCAAATGTCCTTTTTGGCATACGCGTATGAAAGATAGCGAGTCGTTGCCCTGCATGACGATATTTGCAGGTTCGATAGACCAACAATAAGCCGTAAGAATTGAAAGCAGCCCCAGTACCCCTCACATGTAACCGCAGAGGTTAGTATGTTCATGTTTCTCGCCGACCTCACATACACATGACAGTGAAATCCATAATGGAGTCGACCGACTCACCTACCAAGAACTACCAGATGGGGTTACAAACGCAACTCTGTACGAGAGGTAGAGAGACTAGGTGACTATTGCTCGCCTGCACTTGAAGTGTAGTCATCCTGCTGTCACGGCCAGACACTTAAGCACACCTCGCAACCAAATGTTGCTTTTTACCGCCTGCCGCTCCAGTTCAGCGATGCTGGTAGCGACTTACACTCGTGGCCCTGGCATTTCAGCCCCAAGAATCGCCACAAAGCCTGTTTCATCCAACCGAAGGTAGTCAATATAACTTGGCGTATCCTGGTTCGTAATGCGACCAGTGAAGTGATTCATTGAAATAAGAACATTTTATAGAACAGCTCGAAACGTCGGGTAGTAACTGTATAGTATTGTGTGAAGTTCCCCGTCTTTTTGGGCATTGAGCGATGGTGCAGGTTTCATTTACGGACCGTATTTTTTGCCCTCATAGCCTAAGAGGATTGCGGTTTGAAAGATGGGAATTGCGGGAACGAGGGACCTTTCGAAGGACTAGCTCCTAGAAGAGTGGGAATCAGGAGACAGGATGGTACCTGCAGAATACTTGAAAAAAACAACCGACCGTACAGGGCGTAATTTTTTGATGCTATTAACTCGCAAACAAGGGTCATTTTGCTGTTGGCTGTGGTTAGCGATCTATTTTATTCAACAGAAGTTCTAAGAATAACTAACCCTACCTACCTATACATTCACAGAAAATGCAATATTGTCAATTGTACCGGCAAAGGTCGCAGTTGATGCAGGGTGTAAATACCAAAGTAATCGTAAATCTACGCCAGAGAAGAGTCACTGTTATCAGGTAGCTTCTACATACGCGCATGTTTTGTCCTCGTACTTTCCAGTTTTGAGAATGTAAGATTAGGCTTTTAGGTGATTGCAAGCGACAGAACATAAACAAAAAGTTTAGAAGTAACAAGAACTTCGAATTCATTCTGTCCGTAAAGACGGAGAGCTAATTTTCGAATTATACCTAATTCTACGAAACTGGGTACTTTAGAGTAAAAATGATAACCTGTCTTATATCCGTCTCATACGAGGCTGATCCGACTCATACAGGTCGCGTGATGCAACAGACGCTGGGAACCAAACCTGCCTACAACATCCCATGCGCAACGACTTGTGTGCAATATCGGCCCTATCGGCAGGAATAGCTGATAACTGCTGCCTATCAATCCCAAGCGCACGAATCCTAGCTAGCTTCCAGACGTTTCGGGACTCTTCGAAAAACTAGCAGCGATGTACGAAAAGGTGATTCTTAAATCTCAATGGCTTTTTTCAAGCAAGGTTTGCATCGTCAAAACAATATTATAAGCTACTTGCACGCGCTTAAGTCATACGCCCGGCTTTGCGAATGTGTACTTTTTGATGATTGCGGATCAATTAGTGCTTGCGGTGATAATTATCTACAGAAAGCTGTTCGTATGTGTAATTCCTGGTAATATTCCAAATGGACTGTGCCCGCGCAGTAGCTTCGCTCTACATCATTATCATAGTTGTTCGATTATATTCTTTCCAATAGTTCATCTAATCTCTTTGCATGCGTAACCATCATGCCATGGAAACAGAGCAGATATATTCATATCACGTACACTGTCGTATACAGCAGTGCTGTGCTGTTCAAGTATATTTGCGAACTGTGTGACATGCTGCTGTACCACGACAAAGTCATTACTTCATGGTCAAACTGGTAGTTAGCGGGCAGCGATAGCAGCAACTCCCGCTGAAAGTACCGTATCTTTACCGCCTGGACTAGGAGTATATGTAGGCCACATAATCAGGGCATTACAACTGCTGACAATATTCTGCTTTGTGTAGTGAATGGCAGATGACTGGCATTATAGGATCAAAGTTACATTGATTCGAGTAGGAACCCAAACCAGTCGTATCTATTATCTCTGATGGTCCAAAGCAACAGAAGTGTTCCATCAGAAGCTGGACTCTGTCAACTACTCGCTTGCCTCACGGCTGCTGCAATATTCAACCTCTGCATTAAAATACGCCTGTTTGCAACCCCGTCACATTCTTTCCGAGCGAGGCCATCTGTCGTGTGAGTAAGTAGAGAAAATCTGGAAATGAGAATTGAACATAGCCGACACGCCGGCTTGTCCACCAGAAGAAAGATATATCATTCCGTTCGCTCCCCTTCCTCTGCCAAGCTAGTTAAAATGCTTAACAAGGTTCTCAGGAAATTAGAAGAGATGGGTGACCGGGCTGTCTTCGAATGGCATTGATTTTAAGGAAGCAGGAAAAGAAAACAGTATTTCTCTCCTAAAGCTCAGTCACGAAGTACAGAAATGACTTCAGAAGGTACTTTGGAGCTCCATGCAAATATTAGCTTTTGGAATGGATGTCTCCTTGGACGTTCCCGCGCCTGTTATGAAAGGAACAGAATTCGTTGTCAGACTAAATAGTATAAGATGGATGTACAACACCTTGTCGCTTCGCTGGTTTTCGCCCAGGACCTTGCAGGATTTGACTAAAACATCACATGGTTTATAATATGGCCAAAGACATATAAACAGCACAACAGTCGCCTTGTTGTAAGACTTTACCTTCTAATTCGGCAATGCCTCGCAAACCGCTTTCCGTGTATATTCTGCTTGAAATCGGAATAATGCCTTAGAGCTGGGGGCACGAGGCATATGGAAAGTCTAGAGGTAAAAACGGACTATTCTTAGGACGTGTCTTTCAATTTCGGAGAGATAGAAGAACAACAACATTACGAGCAAAATGAACCCTCGTCGCAGGCTGATTTCGCAGAAAATGTTATCTTGCACAATCAGGTGTTTTTTGAAGTAGTTAACAAGTACTTTCCATCCCCTCTTTCCTCAAACCCTTACCCCCTAATCCCTTAGAAAACCTCTATTTCCCCATTCACTATTCCCCGGACCCCCTAACCCTAATCCAGGGACCTCAAAATACAGGGTTCATACTCCAAAGACAGGGTTCGTTTTGCACAGTACTGTACCAAGAAACATCGTTTTCCTTGTTATTATTGGGCTAGTACTTCCACCGCTGGCCTCCTGTGACGAGTATTTTACAAGGAGTAGAAATTCAGTAGTTCAATAAATCCATATTTGCTCGGTAGGCCTGCTAGTGAACGTGTGGTGTCTATTCTACCAGGTGTCTGCCTCCTATGAGGCGTATTGCTTGGCTCATATGCGGCCGAGTTGTTTGGGCTTACAGAAAAAAGATAATCTATTAATTTTTCAAGTACGTTTTTTTATATTGCTGGGCTTTTCATGTCGTTTCTGGAAACACTCCATTCGCAGCGTTTTTTTCCGAAACCAAAACTGTGCGAGAAGTTTAGAGAGCTCCTAGAATTGCTTTTAATGGCCACAGAAAATGGAGGAGAAGGCGTAGTCGAAACACCACGATGGGAAAATTTTGGAAGTTTTTCTCTCTATCAAAAAAAGGGGCCACTATAGACAAGGCCTCTTTCTGAAAGTATGGTTAGCTTGACTTGAACTGTAGATTATCTTCAAAACTGTGACTTTACCAGCCTGTTTCTCAGAAAGACACATAACACTGGGCACGCTGAGGGGCTCAGAGTTGTCAAGAACCACAAAATCATATTGCGTAAATTTCCGCCTCGTATGAAGCTAATCTGCCTTGTAACAGGCGGATGGTACAGTAGACACTAGTCATGTCCAGGTGTATCTATTGGTGAAAAGACTGAATACACATATCACTCGCCATGCCCTAAAGGTGAAGGTTGCGTGAACCCCTCTGGCCCTACTCTGCAGAATAGGTAATAGCTGGAGGAGTGCTTTTTGAAGAGACCCCCATGTAGTACAATTTATCGTTAATCAGGTGTGTACAGACGCCGACTCCATGTCCCTCTGGTTTATCGGCAGATGAATGAAACTGGACATGGGTCTGTTTTTATATGTAGAGGATCTCAGCAAATATCTTATGAGAGAATGCCCATCCCACTCGCAGAGCTCTGCATCGACATCCCAGTTCCAGCGTTTTGAAATATGGCTTTCGCCTTGACGTTTGTCAATGAAGATGTGAATAGCACGTGCAGCGATACCGTTCGCCCTTTGCATGGAAGCTTACCATCATGAGTAATAGCAGGAGGCGACTTTACGCGCAAAACCCACTTTCTGGAAGTTTGACCTACCAGCTAAAGCACTGTTCTTCCATGAAACGGTGTCATCGACACTTTTCACTACGTTTCTCACCCTCTACATGCACAAAGTTCATCGTGTTGAATTCTAACAAATAAACTGAAGTGCATAAACCTATCCTGGGAAGCAACAGGACTAGTTTGCTTGTGCAGACAAGTCCGTAAGTTTTTTTGGGACAGTTGCCGTGGATATAGTAAAATTGTTGAAACTTATGCACGAAAATGACCGTTATCTCTCCAGGGGAATAGTGGTCGGGGTTTCTCCAACCTCTCACGTATCCGCACCTGCCGTTATAACTATATTGCAGAATTCAGTAAACGTATTTGGAAAATTGTTTAGGCGTTCTACCGCTCGCGAATAGGAGGCGCGTTACGCTTCTTTGTAAGGGCACAAGAAAGTTGAAGGGTACTGTGACGTCACAGTCAGTTAATGACACGGTGTGTATTACCAGGTGTTCGCCGAGCGCCAACAAAATAGGTCCACTCGATGGCAATGGGTCGCAAGGATCGGCTATCACAATGTGTGGCAGTGAAAATTCTTGCAAGTATGGCTGAAAAAGACTGCAAGTATGCGCATGGTTGCCTAGTTCAGAATAATCGCTGTAAAGTAATAATTCCACAACCAGGCGCAGTAGATGTTTCTCCAAGTCCACGCGCAATCGAACTCGTGTGTAGGTTGTAGAGGATATGTTTGAGGTCACGGTAAGTGAAGGTGAGAAGTATGCTTGCATTCACAAGTATACTCCATTATATGCAACAGATCTACTCAATCTGAAGCAGATTGTAAACCGATTTTACTGGCAGGTAGACACAACGCTGCACATTACAAACGCGAGAAAGAATGGAAGAAATTGGATCGTTCGATACACTACCGAGCAGAAATCAATTGAAGTGTCGGTGACTCCACTGACTGAATAGAACTATACACAGCGGACGTAGTGTCTTCAGTGCCAAGAAATGGTATAAACTCCGCAATGGAACTAGTTGGGGCTCAAACTTGACGATCAATGTACATTGTAATATCAGATTCAGAACGATGTACTTGAACTGGGCTGGCGGGAAAGTTGTGTGGGATCCAGTTTTGTATCCGAGAAGAGGTAAGCTGGTAGAAACTGAACGACGCGTAGACGAGTGCCTTGTATGAGGTGCGTTACGAATCATCTCAGAGCAAACATTGGGGGCATGGAGGAATCCATGTGCCTCTGGATGAGGACTTGGAGGGTGACCACCGAGCCCTGTCAGGCTTTCAGAACGATCTGGTATACAGTATGTGCCAGTTTCACTCGGCGCGTATGATCATACCAGCAATGTATTGCAAGATCAGGATTTTAATACAGTGACACCCAGCATGAGAAATACTTCCAGTAAAAAGTATATTTCACATAAATAGGAAGGGGCTAACACTCATTAAGCCATATTGTTGATTGGCTTTTGATAACAGGTCAAGCTTGTTAGGAAATTTGCAGTACCTTAACAATCCGGTGAACGGAAGTAGCAACGATGGGCCCCCATGTTTCGATAACAAAGTTGTAGCGTTGTCATAAAGACACAATGGGCATCAAGACACATTCTGCTGAAAGACTACTTCTATACTCAATTAACAGCAATATCAAAACATGTGGTGATGCCGTCCAATTGGCTTTGAGACTACTAACAAAACGATTCTGGCACTGCTTTATGGTCTCCATTTCCGGCAGTTTAGAGGCCGCTCATAAAGTAGACTGGTTTCATTTGTTTGCCTCGCGAACTAAACGGCATGTCGCGGCAATGCTTGTCACTGTACGTCTCCCAGACTAGCTCGAATAAATTACTACAAAATCGGGGCCCGAACGATAATGGATGTTATTCACAAGAGCGTAAAGAATGAAACCAGCCTGATGCTCAGAATAGATCTCGACAGGATGTTGCTTCTTTGACCGAAGAAAAGCGGCAAGGTCGTGTTCCATTTTGAGGATAGGGAGGGCGTTGCCCGCGACGGCAACACACTTTTCTCCGCTCTCTGAGCAACTACAATTATAGACACTCTCCTCTACTTTGTACACGGTTGTATGCGGTAGTACGTTACATTACTGTCCTGACTGACAACAGGCCTTCCCATTGGAAGACCATCTTGCCATTGTTAGTAGTTGGCGAATCAGTCATTATTCAGTTAGCGTACCGTAAAGGCACGAACAACGGCATGAAGCCTTACAGATGTAAGACGGGCCCACAAGCTATTGTAATACTCTGGACCAGGAAGCTAGACACACGATGTACAGTAACATCCGGAATGGGCACTGTACCATCACTCTGCGACTCCGGAAGGATGAAGATTTTCTGAAGTTACAAAACTCTGGTGTACTCTAAATTGCTGTGCTACATGAACTGTAGTATGTGTATTTTCTGTGAAACCAAGGACGAGACACTGTTCCTCTAATGCTATTTTGTGATTTCAGGTGATGGTGTTCTCATGAAAAAGCCTCTCGGGGGTCACGGAAAGGTTCTCGTGATGACCCATGTTCATTCGCCCACCTGACCTGATCCAATTGGGCATGGCCCACGGAAGTGCGGTGTCATCGTTCGTCGTCATACAGACGATCCGCTAACATGCCACGAACGGCAATCAATTTAACAAGTGTCGCGTAACGGCTCAATTTACACCACTGTAATACTTAGCTTGGCAAGGCAGAAGTCCAACCTCCTCCGGTTGTCACTCATACAGCTCGCGATTCTACAAATATCAACGAAGCGCGTGACCGTCATGTTCGCTTTGCACTGTTCTCGCACTTCTTCCTTTCATTGTTCCCTCCCCCCCAGCCACCTCGACTAATCCCCGACTTCATTTCTTTCCGTATTTAGATTATGTCTTCAATATCTCTACCACCCAAGACGCACATGTCCGTGTGTGTGGGTGACAAGATTGAGGTGTGGTGGCCCCTAGACTCGGCTTTCTACCCTGGTATTGTTGCGAGCGAACTCTCGGATGGACGACACCGCGTGGAGTACGCAGACGGCGACGTAGAAGTGCTTCGTTTGGGCGAGGAGCGGTGGCGTTTTTACGGTGGAAATACCCCGTCTGCCGTCTCGAGAAACTCGGCACCCGGAACGGAAGGGCAAGAGAACAATCACGACCGGACGGAGAATGACAAAGCAAAAGAAAAACAAGCGCGCGATTTCTGGACAGTGGTATTGGATGACAATGAGGTGCAAACTGCATCGAATGGCCCGCACTCGCGCGGCACACCGCAGTCATCCGCCGACACGGGGCGCACGCTTCAGACGTCCCCGCTGTCGGAAGCGTTTGATGGTTTGCATGCAAGAGAGGACGCGGCGCGCTTCTCGCAATTCTTGCACAGCGTAGAACCATCGTCTCAGAACAAACCGACTGGGAAACAGTTTCGCGGCGGGAAGTTGAGACTGGTGTGAAACTCAATTATGGCGAGCTTGGAATTGACAGCTAATAGACCTAGTCGGCACTTTTGCAGAACGCGAACTTTGGCTTACTCCAGCAAGTGGTGTGAATGAGCGCCTGTGTTCAAGGGGTAGCCCTCTCCGGAGGAGGCGGTATGGTTTGTGTATGTGGTTGCAAGTATTTCCACGTTCTGCAATGCCGTAAAATATCGACCATCGATGTTATGGCCTCCCTGCTCATACCATGTCCAAAGAATAGCAAGCTCGCGTGTTGCAAGGATACGGGCCACGGGACCATACAGCAGTGTACATCACAGCCATACACTGCATCGTCATCATTTTAATGCGATATCTTTTTGAGCTGTTCAGGTTCTAGCGCGAGTGGAACGATGCCCTCTTAGGTCGCTAAAATCCACACTATTACGGACTGCGAAGATTTCGCCGTTCTGAAGTCGCTCTCGCGCGTTCTTTCCGATACATCTGACATTGGTTCACACGACAGTCTTAGATTTAAAAACATATGTACCGCTGAACGATACTATCCCCCTTGACCATTGACGGAGATGCAGGGGAAAAAAGGACAGTATGCTGTTAAGACTCAAGTTCGCATTGGGCGAAGCAGTGCGAGGTAGAGTATGTTTACAACTGGAGACTCCTTTGCACATAGGTTAACCTCTCCAAAATGGTGAGGGGCAATTGTAGAACAACTTCTGTGTAATAAACCGGGCGAGGCGGGAAAGAGAACAGCTGAGCTTTTATGGTCTAGCATATGCCCCGCTAGGGCAGTGGCAGGTATGTGATGTTTTTGCAACTGCAGCACCACCTGCAAAGTTTCAAACAACTTAAAATTTTCGGAATTGTTGATGACCTTGTTTGGTACTATGTCGGGCACTTGCGAGATTGCGAAAGCAAAAACGAATTACAACACGTCAACTTGGGGGACGTGTTAGTCGAATACTTCAGTAACAGGGGCAATGGAGACTGACGGCTTCATGTGGGATGGTACTATCGACATTAAAGATATGAAATGAGGAAAGGGAAGGCAAAATGGTAGATGTCGATGATGTCTGAACATATACTGATGGTTGATTTGCTAGTGAAAGATATTCGCCTCAGAAACACTTCTCATATCATATTTGGTCTGCATCAATCACACTTTTCCGGATTGTGGGTAGAGAACTGTACACAGAAGCTGGGCAGTGGCTCCTGAGTACGAAAGTTATAGTATCTAATCCTGTATTACATCGTCAGTCATCGTAGCATAGTGGAAACTGCTCAAGATAATGTGGACCAGCGAGTAGGAGCCTGTACTTTGAGTTTTCATACTCAACAAAAACGAGCAGCTTGTAACACCTCGACTCTGTACCACTTGTCTTCTCTGTAGAACGGTTAGGTTCCATGTCTTAACCTACGAAGAAAGTCGAGTATTGCGTTAGTGACCTTTCTTATTACTCTGAAAATAACAAGTCTGAAATCTCTTCGGTCGCTAACCCCTTGGCATCAACATAAACGGAAACCACTCTCAGAAATGGTGCACAGTATCTAAGAAGTAGATCAATCCAATATTGACCTCAGAGGTGTGCGACAGTTCTTGATAAAGAATTAGGACTGTATTCAATGCGAAGAAACAGCCCTAGTTGTGCTTGTTCGGTGATGTTGTGAAATCATAGCAATTACGCTCTGAAAATATTTACTATTACTAAAAGGACCTCATGAAAGAATCGGAATTTTTCATATTTGGCTTTGCCCAACAAAAAATACAGCACCTACTTCTGGCTAATAACTTGTTCGCTTAATCACCCAGCTAACATTACTGAATGGGACGAGTTAACTGGGTCCGAACCGTGTGTGAAAATGTGACATGTTTACTATTCGTTACGTCGAATTTAGTCTCAAATACGAATTATTGACGTCATCCAGATGGACAATGTACCAGATTCGATAACTACCTTCTTGTTTATTCTAGGAGGTTTCGGACATGGCTTTGCGGCGTTTAGTATACATGTCACACTTCGTACGGTGTCAGTATATGGAATCTAAAGAGGAAGAATATTGGTATCATCGGAAAATAATTTCGGTGACAAGCACCCCAGTGTGAGCTGTATCAGGAGAGGCTACTGCCAGTTTTGACAAGAAGGTAGACATTGAGCACTTTACACCATTTGATCTATCTTTTTACAAGTTTGAACTCATCTGCTGTCAAGGTTAGGCCAATTAGCTATCGAGACACGAATTTTGCGAAGAGATCGTTGTGAGTCATCATGGTTCGAAGACTTGTCGTAGATGATGAGTTTATCGAAAGCGACTCTTAAAACTACTAACGCTTTACTTCCTCCTGCTCCGTAGATATCCCCCCCCTATCTTTCTGCTCTCTCGAAATGTAGCTTAGGAAAAGGGGATCAGCGTTTCGACATTTGGCCTTATTGTCCCGGAGAGTGAGATGACAGAAAAGCACATATCAGATCGAGCAAGTAGTACGGAATAATAGTTGTCCAAATGCGTGTCCACGGTTCATAGTGCGAAGGAAAATTTCTCCTGTTTCATTCATCGTCGCTGATATACGCTGGCTCACTGTTGAGAATAGTTGCTACACAAAACGACGCACTCGTGCCTCACCAACCCCAGCTTGTTCTTATTACCAAAATGTACATGACATGTCAAGGAAATTGCCAGCTCTCATATATTCGTTGCGGTGACTAACCAAGCATGGGGCTGCTCTGCATCGGCCTTTGCATACTCTGAATCCTGGTGCAAACTTACAGACCTTGTATTCATCACTAGGCCATGATCTTACCCGTTGAATCACGGGTATCCTGATTGAGTAACTATTGCCGACATTTCCAAGCAAGAAAAGAAGACGAATGGAAATTTATGGAGTATATCTTTGAGAGCATATTGGAAAAGGGTCATTTTCCTAAATCCGTAGGCCGTGATACCTGATAACTGCTGGTTGTTCCAAATACGGCACTTATGGGGGATGCGCTGCTTTTCAACCGTGTTATCCAGAGTGCACTAGAAACGAAGAGGCTTTTCCCAAAGCCTAAGCCTACAAACTCAGATGTACCTATCATACCAGATTCTTCCGGGTTTGCCCAGACCCATCAGGCATCTACAACATCACAAAGTCCAGATCATTTGAAACATTTCGATAGGCTTTGAAGCCGAGCTAGGACTGTGTGCAAGAGAGGCAACAGGCATGCGTTCCAAATGAATACTTTCGGCTTCTGTCGGAACTTGCATCAGTGCGCGGTCGCGGCTTTTAGTCAAACTCATACACAAGAGGCCTAATGTCTTTTTAGAGGTAGAACGTTAGAGCTCCCGAAAAAATTGTCTCTCTTTGAACTCTTTCCAGTTTACCTGTATCTCTTAGCACTGAAGTGGCTCATTTAGCTTCAACGTAAACAACTATTCCGCCTGAGCAGGACGGTACCCTTTGCACTGCAATGAGTCTTATGGCTCTGAAGAATTGCTCGAATGTTAGTCATCGCATGGTTTCAGTCGATCAGTGAGGACCAAACCCCAAGATTCACGATTGGTGCTTTTGAAATGGGAAAGAGTAGACGTGTGCAATTCTTCTTAGATCTGTACATCGTCCCAGAAGCTTTCAGTTATCGTCTGAAATTCGCTTTGCCACAAGGGAATAGTCGACGAGCTCAATGCTCACTTGTAGAACATGTATTTTATAGTTTAGGCGCCCCACTTCCACCTCACAGTGGCACGCACGGCTCTCTGGAATATATTTGTGCAACTTCTCCCACGTCTCCTGAAGTTTTCTGAAAGTATCTGCGCGATTGCATGGATACGATCAGTACGTTTCGGGCTTTTCAGACGCGGTCAACAACAACACCCAGAGCGGGTATTTAAAGGACATTTCGAAAAACACCATAGCGGAGGTTTTCCTGCGGAATGAATGATTCAGTGTGCTTTGAAAAAGTAGTTGAGTTTCCGTCATTTCCTTTGCGTCCTCCTGCAACTCGCGTATTAATGCTTCGGTCAAGCGTGGGATATTTCAGTAGACATTGTGAAATGCCTCATCAGAAGTAGGACTATCCAAAATGTTCGAGTGATGTTGAGCACAGAAGTCGCCTCTCATGCTGAAAATCCTGACTGAATCAGATTGTTGCTGCCGAGTAAACCAGTGGGCGGAATGGGGAGGATACCTGCAGCAATACGCACTCACAAAGACAAGCATATGACCTAAGCGCTCGTGAATAGTCCACAACACTAATAAGATGATACATAATTTGATTCAAAGTTGCCAAATGAAAAGTTTAATAGTACATGTTTCCACACTGCTGGCATATTTCTCGAAGGGTCAAGAAAAATCACGAAGCTGTGACTTGCGCGCTGGCAAATGCAAGAAATGGGAAATCGACTGCCATACCTATATGAGCCTATATTGCACCCATATCGCTATGGGCAGAAATTTATAGTTGGTTTTAGTACCGGTTCGTTTTCTACATTGGCCGATGTTGTTACTCGTTCGTGTAACGTTTATTCACCAGGAAAAAGCATCAATCAACATAATAAAACTGTTTTTCAACTATACTGGTAAACTTGCCGTGGTCCGCTCATATATTTTAATAGCTAGCTAATCACGGGTGGCCACAGGGATGTGAGGGTTCATGGTAGTCAGCAAGAGGGGGGGAGATGATTGGTATGCGGTGGTTGAGCAATCGGGATTGATAGGAAAAAGACCTCCGAAACCAAAGAACTGCCTCAAGAGCACCATGTGTGTGCAATGGAGAGCGTTGGGGATGGAGCTGTCCGAACTTGCTGGAATACCACAATAAACCAGGAAGAAATACAGCTTGTCCCGAGAATACTGGTTGCGAGAGCCAATTTCATGTCCATGACCTAATTTTGGCACTCGAGCTGCCCTCCACTTACCAGATACACCACTGACCGGCGTGTGCAGCTGCTCAAGGCCCACCTCATAAGCGAGACATATGTACGTGTATGTGCTTACTGACGCCATTTGCGATCAGTACTTCACCACAGGACGCGTAGATTGGATATAATTCTATAACGTGCGGCCCCTATTCAATGTCGCATGAGCAGGCAGCCTTGTAATTTCTCGGCAATAATATGGAGTCCGTGAAATACCAGCAGATATGATCCACAATTTCTCGTATCTAGGGCAGCTCTATGAGTAAATGTTGCTCGATGCAATTCCGAGATTAGAGGGCTGACCATAACTAGCACTCTGCGTCGGACAGCTTCTCGGAAAAGGTCTGAGGATTCGTTTCCTGCCTGGATGTGCTTAGAATTTTCGCGACCTTGTGATAGGCAAGGTCTGGTTCTCTGAACTGAGTTTCTTATTTCCCTGTCTTTCGTCGCATCCAGCTTTTGGATTTGACCTTGTTCCCTACCGGCCCCACTAACGTCCCGGTTGTTGCACGTAGACCTTCTGCTAACCTAGTTCCGAGAACTTGAAGTACCGAACAGAACGGTACCTTTACTACTATTGTTTTCATGACCTACTTGCTGAATGTCGAGCTGTGGTGCATCACCTCCAAAAACAAGGTGGCGGAGTAGACAAGAAAAAACCAAACGCATCCACATTCTTCGAGTGGAACCTGCTTATGCCCGAATCAGCACTGGTTTGGCTTTACATTGCGCCTGAGGAAATATTTGGTCTCACATGGCGATTTGAGCAGCCCAGTTTACGAGCTACACAACTTTGTCCTAAGGATGGGGCAGATGGAGAGGCGTCGTGCTGTGCACTTGTCAAACCTGATACTCACGTCGGTCGTATCTGCCATGTCTCTAAGGCGATACAGCAGTGACCCGCTCTCTGTTCAAGATTAGAAAAAGGGTCATCGCACATATGAGAAGTTCCTCGAAATCATTGTAGACTTTCGGCAGCGTGCACCGTTCAAATACCCTCCGTCACTGCTCAACTACGCTACAATGAGCGGCAGAGCCTCTTTAAGCCAAGCCAAATGTGACATGTACGTTGCTAACGCCCGCAACGTGAGAGATAGTCTTCGGACAATATTTAGACGAAGCAAGAGTAAATGCTCTCATAGCAATTACCGCTCCTTTCGTTCACTAGTGATCGTCACGCACGCGACTTCGGGGAATAGCGTGAACCAGGGTCTGCCTTTTCAGTGCTGCCGACAATGCGGAGCACAGGGTGTTTAAGGCAACGGCAAACTCTATTGCATACCTTGCACCTTGCTCGCCGAGCAGTTTTTAGACTGCCACATTATAATGCCGCGGCATCGCACGGACAATCATTGACGGACTGTCCAGAGAGGCAGTTTGAGGACTATCTGGCGCGGACCATGCGTTCTAACGGCCAACCGCGCCACTATGCAATTTGGCTACTCAAGCTCCTGTGCGCTCGCGATGCATCTACTACACTGCTGCGAGGCGGCGGTGACGCCCCACGACCCTTCAGCAGTGACAGAGATGACGTGTCAACTCTCCGATTTCGACCCTCCAGGATTCTTATGGCACAATAATTTACCAACCTGTAGGATATTGCAGTATTGCAGTTTATTGCCCCACCTATTTATAATTCAGGGTAACTGGTCGCCAACGATATCCAGCGACGCCGGCGTCCAATTCACCTGTATATTCTAAGCACTACACCTACTTCACAAACTTCTTCTCGGGAGAGGGTGCATGCCTGGAAAAGACGGTAGGACACGGTCTCTAGTGAGACGACATCGCCTAACTGCCGACCGGGACGCATTCCCCGACGAGGAGAATTGTTCCGGGGCACCGTTGGTGAATCGTCCTACAGAGCCTAGTTGATCCGCCTATACGACCTGCATAATGTGCTCCTTTTCACTCAAACCCTCCTGCGTCTCAAGAATTAGGTGACGACGGGGCGATAATATCTGCAAACGCACATGAGAGAATGTGACGGGATAAGAACGATTGCTCCGTATCTCAGCAAGTTTCTCGTCATACTCGAGGGGTATGCTTACAGCGTGCCCTGCTTCCTGCCGCTGTGGGCGTACACGCTCCCAGTATCGTCCATGTTTAGGGCATACATTCCTGTTTGCGGACTATAGGTCCACTCTATCGGAACAACCCGTTTCCGATAACCTGCATTCCCAAGGGGGCCCCTGCACAGCTTTCTGCGCTGACGTCGCCTATCTCCGTACCACGGCACTCCTTTTGGCAAATGCATGGGGCCTCCAACCATCCACGGAAAAGCCATTGCCGGTTGGACATCGAATAGGGTAGTTATTCCTTACCTGATCACCACAGTGTGGCCCGTTACTACTGCATCGTGCAATGCCCATGTGAGCACGCCGCAGAGCGTCACTCTCGCACGGAGAGTGTCTCTGCCATCATATCTCTTATTTGAACGACGGACATTGTATTCACTATCACCATCATCTTCGACTCTGCAAATTAGTAGGTCCCGTTTCATGCGTGGTCTTTCGAATCCACTGTGCCTCCTGTAGTTGTAGCGGAGCAAGTTTGTAGCTCCAGTAAGCTATTCGGCCACCCACCCTTACTGCTGTACGGGTAGTGTCCCACAAATCGTGTCTTCGGTGTCTTGCGATCCTTCGCTGATAGTAGCCGTGCAGTCTGGGGGTTCGCAGGTCCGCCCCTTCACTAATTGCGTTGAGTAGTATAGGAATGTCGTTGACAGTCTCAATTTTGGCTTTGAAACGCGGCAGTTTGTGAAGAACTGGAGGCTGTGCATTGCACCACTGATAAACATCATGCAACATGAGGCTGATATAACATGGAAGAGAGGGAATGATAAGCAGGGAGTGCAGCTCGAAAGGGAGAATTGTTATTGAAATAATTAAGGAACCATTCAATGCAAACCATTAGATAGATGACTAGAGTGCATGCTGGGTGGATGCCTATCAGCATTGTCAGAAGTGTGCATCCGTAACTTACCCTGCAGATTCATTCACCTGGAGTTATGTACACATACATCGGACAATATATCTGGTACAGCTCTAGACTACTTTGAAAGAAAAGATGTACGCTATATTTTGATTGTAATCAGTAATACACTGTTCGGTCTTCACCAAGCTTGCGCAGTCTCCCCTGATGAGACTGCTATTACAGTCTTCTTCGACTCGCCATTCCCTGGAAGGATACGAGCTCTCGCGTGCTCGTTGTTAGAGTCGATACACAGGTGTATTTCTACGTTATATTTCTACAAGTTACTAGGACTACACAACAAGTGTATCTGTACCAAATTTTGGGAGTGCTGTACAGAAGGTACTTCGCACAGCCGGGTTCTCACGATCTCCGATACCTTTAATCTCTACAGGACGGTAGAGTCAGGTACTTATACCATAAACAAAATGCTCGGATGTGTTCAAGCAGTAGTTCCTAGAATTACAGAATTCTAGTGGTATGCGACCTATTTGTCAGTAGAATGCTTGGGAGTATATGGAGGCTTCGGGGTGCACCCGCTCGCCAAGTATCAGCGTTCAGACCTACGGGCCTGTCAGTAGTGCGTACTGATAATTACCTAACTGATAAAGACCAGCTGAAGTAAGAGACAGCCATGAATTAACCCGCATGGCTAGCAGCTGACAATATGAGTAAAGACTCAATTTGCCGTAGCCGTAGAAGATAGGCAATTGAGGAGATACTATCTATGTACGTGATGGCCATGACGAATGGTACGCAAATGCCCACTGGTAGTGTACGTGACCGACTACAGTATCTCAAATAATCTATGTCCTGGATTACAAGAGAGTTAATGCAATAACCTCTTGTGTCAGCTCCTAATGCTAACTACATAGAACAAGTGACGCATGCAACATATCGTATGCACAGGGGCGATCTGACTGTTTGCCGGTAAACAAAGAGAATTCTTGCAACATTAGCGCTGTTCCAATTGCTGCTAACCATACATCACCCACCACATTGCTGGGTTCCAAACGATTTTCAATAGAAGCCTTAGAGCACTGCCAGTTAACGAAAAAAGAAGGGCTTTGATGCTAGCGGGTTGCAGTCGTTGGAGAGGAAAGAAAACTATACCTCACAAGTAGGGCCGCTGCGAGGTGTGCTTTTCAGAACTGTTGGATCGCACTGCCATAGGTAGACTGTTTTTTTCTAATCATGGTTGTGGAAACGAAACCGTCCGTGATGCACACTCAATCCGGTCATCATAATTGAGAGTTTCCAGCAGGCATCCAGGGACAGTTGTCGGCAGCAATGAGACACTCATAATAAACTGCGTTGGCTTGCTTTGCGACTGCCCCATAGGCTATTTGTACTGACACAAAGTGTACCCGACTACCGTCTTCAGGCACCTTTGCATGCTTGCAGAAAGCCGTCGCAGTAGGCAAGAAGTATTCCCTCGCACTGCACCTGTGTTGGTAGCTCCACACTCCCAGTTTACTTACCTTTTCGATTGGCACACATGCAGTTCGTACAATCCCGATCACAGCTGGCATGAGCGTGTATAACAGGAATGCAGTTTCAGCTCAAGAGGTGAGAGGCCCTTCCGTTAAGAATAGCAATGGCTCATACGACTGCAGAAAGCTACTAACTGCCCAGGAAATTTCAATTGAGGCAAGCTTGGTAGCCCGAATAAAGGCGTGACGGCAGTAGCATCCCTGGCTCTAATGGGAATACATGAGCTTGGGCCGTGGGAATGTGGACTGTGGGGCTACAATGGTGGAGAGTGCCGGAAGAGTACAAAGTAAGGCTGCGTTTGTACTTGTATCGATACCAACACCTCTCGACTATGTCAGACGTCGTGTCCAGGTGCCTTGTGAAAGGTGGCCCGTAATCCAGTCGTGATCTTTCCTTACTTACCACCACCACCGCTCTTTTTATTGTGTTCACTACTCCACTTACATTAGGGCATGTCGATACACGGGCAACTCTCTCGCACGGGCTATGCACGCCGACGGAAGATCGCAAAGACACGGTTTCCGCCCGTCATAAATGCTGAGCTAAGTATTAGGTTTTCCACGTTAGAAAGCTAGCCGTCACACTAGAGCAGACGAAGTAGATCATGAAAATGGCTCTAGGCAGCCCAGTAGGGGGACTAATCCGAACAAGTATGAACGAGATACCCGCGTCGTGTATACCAGTGTATTTTGTCATGTGCACTAGGCAGAGACGAGGCAGAACGGTACCTCCCACGTGTTGGACATCTCGTGGCATTATCTTGCAGTAATGATATCTTCGGCCTGTTACCTTCACGCCCAGAACACACCCAAACGCTAATATCCAAGTAGTCATTACGACGCCCACTAAAGCAAACGATAGTAAACGGTGACATCTTATAAATGGGTATTACGACACAGGTATCTAGAAAGCCGCGTAGATGTTAATGCGCAGGCGTAACAGGTAGGGGACAATAGACTAATGAACTTTTGGTGGATTATTTGTAGTGCGTAAGATGCCAGCTATGAAGCTGTCTATCAGGCTACATCACTTAATTACAAAATGGTTAGAACTCTGTAATATGATGATTTGAATGCAAATGTGACTCAGAGCACCTTTGATACGTATCAACTTGATACAAAAAGTAGTTCTCGCTTCTATTGTAGCGGCACGCAGAACAAACAAACTTCGACTTGCTTTGATTTTCGCAGACCCTGCAGTGATCTTAGTAGATGGTATTGGTGTGCGACACATCCACCTGTTTACGCTTACGATTTGTAGCGACAAGGTGTAGGCCCACTCTACTCACACCTCCAAAATCGCGATTATCTGGCACGTCTTCGATAAGCATTCCTCGAACACCAATAAGGACGTACTGGTTCTCGATGAGACCCTCCCCGAGATAATCGTAGGAAAGCGCCTTATTCATCTTGTTTCGTTGGCCCATAAAGTGCTTATACAGCACCCACGCGGCAAAAACGCAAAAAGCCAAGAGAGTATAATTGACGCGGAGCGACCAGCCTGTGAAGTTGATAGTATTTTCCGAAGTTAAACAGTGCTGTTTGTTTGTTGTATGGCTGCTGATCTGGCTACAAGTCTCTTAGTAGCTTTCGGCCACTTCGGGAACGCCAACCTGAAAGCTCACACGTCTTCTCTCGTCATGTCCTTTCCTCGAATTCGTGCATTCCATTCGGTTACTGGGAGACGTCACGGAGCACGAGTTTCTGAAGTACATCATTTTGCAACGCATCCAGAGGACTTCCGTGAGGTACCTTAAATCTTTCTTCAGCCTGCTCACAATGCTAACGAAATCTGCACGGGACGTGAGCTCATTTGCAGAAAAATAACTAATCGAACACTGACGAGTTGCAGATGTAATGACACCAGTGGATCTAATCTGGTGAAGCATCAATACCTGAGCAGTGGCGACAGATGCAAACTACGAATCACTAAGTATGGTCTGATGTGTTGGAAGCCACGGTCTAGCCCGACCGAGTGTAGCTGCGGTTGAGCTGCTAAACTCGACCTCGAATACAAGCGGAGAGCCGTCGCCTCTGCCAGCGATGGTCTCGAAATGGAGCATTTCTCCACTCTCTCCGCATGCAGCAGCTCGATTTTCACAACCATTTTAGGGTTTGCAGGCGGGAGCAATGTAATGTGGAAAACCAAAGTCAAACGAAATATTACCAAGTCCATACCACTGCAACATACGCGTATAAACGCCTATGTGCCCTGACGACGTCATGTACTCAGCACAGTGCTCGACGATGGCCTTCACAAGTCCTCTGACAACCAACCACCTGAATGATGTTTCCAGACAATCACATCGTTCAGAGCATGAGCTGAATCATATGGACCTCATGACGGTGTCGGAACTCTGACACGACGCGAAATCGTCAGAGTCAGGCATTGTACTGTATTTTGTAGAAGGGCGATTTTTCCAAAGAACTCTTCTGTGCCCCACGTTGTATTTCGCTATCATCACCCCAACGCTGCAAAATCCCAGTACGTCTCCGTGTATCACGACACGACAATCTGCTCCGCAATTCGGAACATTGTTCACTGTGACAATCATTGAAAGGTGCTTCAGCTGAAATGTGTGTAGGGAAAGGCCGTATGGAGTGAGACCATGGACTGCGGTTCTAAATCTGACCACACCTCCGACCGGACCAGTGACCTTGCAAGGTTTGCTTCGACCTTGCCCATTCAGAGGGTAAGATTCGTATTCACGATCCACTTACGGCCACGGGCTTCCGAGTCCTCGCGCAGAATCGGGTTATCACGCTCCGTCTTCGGAACAGCAGGCACCTCTCTACTTCCCGCCTCATCGTCGTTTTCTGATTACGTGACGGTAACAGTCGCTTCGGTACCAGATCTAGTCATTGCGACTTGGTGAGGGAATTTTCCAGCCCTAATGCTGCCAACGTTGAGAGTCCCGCACTTAGTCTGACCCTGGATACGCTAGTCGACCGTGACATATCTCTGGCGTCTTTCACCTATGACCGCCATTTTGACCTCAACAACAGTCCCTCACACAAGTTTGGACTTCCAAAGCGCCCCAAAAAGCCTTTTACGAGCTGGGATCGATGTCAAGAATGAAGCTCGACTATGGACATCACTCTGTGGAATTAAGCGAATGTCAGATTCTGTCGGGATGATTTGGAATTAGGGATGGGCTTGGCTCCGGCAAATTAGTCCGGTTGCTCATAGAGGAACTACTCTCCATGAATCCAACTCTGCCACCACTGTAAAAGTTCAGCTAGATGTGGCAGTGGTAATTGAACTGTCCGAGGACCTCCGAATGTTTACATAGTATTTAACTGAAATTACGCCTCACACTGAATGAGGTGGAAGGTATGATCAACACGACGAATCGGACAAAATTTGTCTTATACTTCTTTGTAGTCCACGACACGGTAAATTCGAGTCTTAACCGCGAAATGTAGACTATGAGTTATGCTGGCACAACTCCAAGCCCTATTATCACGTCAGGAAGGTAATGTTTGGTAGTGCACTGCAGCCGCAATCACCTTAGCTCGCGTGCCGAGCATACCTGAAACGTGTCTCGGGAAGTTAGACGTGTCGCTGGAGGGCACAGGGACCATCCATCACTACGCCGTCCTTGAACTAGGTATCCCGCCAACATTCAGTCCTGCGTTCGTTGATGGTTCAAAATCTCATGAAGGTCCTGTTTCGAGCATTGGGGAATACTCCATACAGGCGCTCGGAACCCCATTCGAGAAAGCACTGCTTCAGGCTTCCGCGCAGTATAAAAATATGTGTTCGTGGCCGTAATGACACATACCCAATCGGTAACTGAGATGGAACTCAGCACTGATATGTTCAGAGACGCTGTCGGGTTTTTGGCAACCAACTCTGACGATTGGTACGAGTAGGATTCTGGTGCCGACGTACGCTTAGAGGATACCCAATGCACGAAGAGAACGTCGGTCGCAGTGGTGTATGCCACTCATGTACCTGTACTTTACTTCCATGCCTCAGAAGTGGACGGGAAGGACTCGACGCTGTTCGGTACATGCGTCAGTCCAATACACTGTGCTCTGGCAGGCCATGAGCAATTGGCCTGCGGCAGATTCCCCGTTATAGGCCACGCGTTGGTACACGCGAAGTAGTACATCGAGTATACGTCGAAAGAAAGCAAAAACTCCTGGAAGCAGGTAGAAACCTCGAAAACACGCTGCCGAAAACAGTCGTTATCATTAGGGTACTGCAGAGGAATGGGGACTACTGAAGCCAGGTAGCCGAGAGTTCTTAATTGAAGCGATAGTAATTTGGTGATGAGAGGCACTCCGACTGCGTACTCCTCGCAACTAGCGCAGATAAGTAGAACTGGAGCACGGGAATTTTCTGGAGAGGGAAATGTAAGCAGTTGTGAGCAGTGCTCAGAGTCGTTTGTTCGTACAGCACGATGTCACTCATCGGGTGAAACTCGAAGGGAAACTTGTCGTTCTGCTTCGTTTGTGTGTTCTCGCCGAAGTAAGCATAGGTACTATACTGTTCGATGCTGGCCGGCTAGGAAGCCAGGCTGGAATTCTGCATCGATATGGTGTGAGTGGCGTCCTAAGGACGGCCTGTATGCATGGACTATAGCCCGGCCGGCGCTACATCTCGGCGCCATGCAGAATAGTGGTGAGGACTGTGTGGACGGAAAGTGTTCAAGGGAAATTTCGCACCTTGATCATGTGTAATCGTCGCGGCCACCTCGCACAGGTGCATAATCCGTTTCAAAGGAGAGAATAGTCGGAAGACTCAGGCTGCAGCTCGCCTGCCCTTACCAAGCGGCTGAATGGTTCAGAGTAAGCAACACTCGTGAAAGAACGACTCAGTTCTACGAAGGAACTTTGTACTGGCATATGCATATCTGTGGCATGTGACGCCGGTGCCTCACGTGCGATATCAATCTATAAGTGTAAAGCAAAGATCAGTATGGAACTTAGCAGTGAGATTACCAAAGAAACCAGATTCCCCAAAACTTAAGTGGTAAAAAGCGATGCACTATGCGTGGGTACAGTGGACTGCGTACAAACTCGCCGTGGCGCATTAGACAGTAAAACTGGTAAAGAGCGGCCACATGGATCACAACCAGTGCAGAGTCTTAGCCCAGATGCATCGGAGGCCGACTGGACCATCTTGGAGACTGCGCCGTACAGTTTTCGCCATACAGAGACCCATGAGACAATCCTGTCGGGAAGGAGAGATTAAACATCGAACGTCCATAGTCTAGTACTGCCTTTTCTTCTAGCTCTTGCCACGGATCATTCACATGGGAGGGCTTTAAGTCCACACAACAGCAAAGAAATAGCGGGTCTGTGTTTTTGGAAATAGTTGCGGACGCCCCACGGGGCATGAAAAGGTCTAGCAAATTGTGCGATTTACTAGATAAGTTCCAGTTCTGGGTTCAGTAGTAGTGGTTATCGAAGTGTAATTTTCGAGAGTACGGCCTAACAATAACGGCCGATATACTACGGCATGTCAAAGTACAAAGTGTAGTCATACTCCATGGGGTACTGCGACGTGCTAAAGTCCGTATCTAGTTTTCCTTGAGCGTAACTGCCCTTCCTGTTGTTCCAAACGATGCATTAATACGTAGCGAACCCTGGGACCGTACATATAGAACTTGTTGTACGCTACACAGGTCTTGTGCAGCTTTTCTAGAATTCTGTGTAGCAACATGTGTACCATTTGTAAAGTTTTTCGAAAGACCTGCGCCACTCTCATGACATGGCACTGCTGTCCCCAGTTTGCCGCCCCTTCCTCCTTTTCCAAGCGCCAAAACCCTCGACATCGCTCCGCAAGTCCCGATTCTTGTTACTCTCGATCCACACATCGCTTCTTGCTCGGCTTTCGTAACGGTAAGCAGCACCACACCCTGTAGTGCAATTACGATGCTGACAGTGCGCTACTACAGGGCGCTGTAAGAAGCACGGCACGCTGTAGTACCTTCCTCACAGTAGGACGAGCGCGCCTACGTGTACTGCTGACAGTGTGTATATATTTTGCGTATCTATTTAGCGCAGCACTACCCCCGGCGCACTAACCTATTAATTAGTTACAGTTTACTTCGGCGCTCACTACGAGCGCCACCACCTCCCCCATCGTAAGTGGTCTAAGTTAGACTAGCCTTCGCCAACATCAATGGTATGGGGCTTTGGCCCTCCTTTTTGCGGCCAACTTGTCTTCAGCAATTTAACCACTTTACCTAGCTCTTCGTCTATCGTCTAAGGAAACCTCCCCCGTACTCGCTTGTCCGACCATAGCGTTCCAGCTGCTGCCTCTTTCCATTTAGATTCTCTAGCTTCGCCTACTCATCGCCTACTTATCTCTATCTTTATCTCTATCGCCCGACTTCCCTACTTCGCCGACCTCGTTCCTTCTTTACTGCCAACCGACTTTTCCCTGCGCGTTACGCCCTGCGGCCCTACAACTGGCGCTCGAAGGGCCGTCTCGCGTCGCTCTACCACCCTGCTCTTTGGGCTCTCAGGTACCATACCTTTTGGGTAACAAGAACCTTGATATCCTTTGGATGCCACACACTGTCTCGAATGCCGATAGCGTCTTGCTCCTCTGTGTTGGTTCAGCCATTTACTCCACTGTAACCAGTCATAGACCGTAGCTGCCCACGGTACTTTGCACTACATTCGATCTCTCGACGTAGAAAGTCATTCTCTGGATTACTGCCGAAGACTGATACCACTGACGATGTTGTCCGGTGGACGCGGTAATGCAAGAAATCCCTTCGAGCCCTCATCAATGCTCACGCACCAGAATGCTCATTCTCGAGCCGGAGACTTCGGCAATGTTGCAACCGTTCCGATGCCTACTGTAGCCAGTCCGGGAGAAGAGCCCCAGGCCTCGACCTTGCCAACTGATTCCTTCGGGATTATGGCGATGAATTCGGCGCTCCCAGCTCCACCCGAGGATATTATCGACCAGCTGTGGGAGGACCCCAAAGGTTTTGTGCTCGAAGAAGTTTCCAGACTACGTGACACATTCGACAACCTTCGAGGTACTCTCACTGCGCGCGTATCTCTCAAGGAGGACGAGCTTCTCCTGATGCAGGCCCGGGTCAACGAAATGCAGCCTATGGCCACATCCGGACTGGAAAAGATCAGGACCTATCCTGTTGACGTGAACCATATCCTTGAGGATAGTCACGTACATTCGTGTAAGATGGACGACCGCTTTGGTCGCATGGCCGACAGGCTCCATCGACTCAATCGAGGCCCTCCAAGTGCGATGGTATACCGACTGGGCGAAACAGCTACTCACGCGCGAGACTCTGAGAGTCGAAGATCCTCGTCGTCCCGAGAAGATGGTCAATTCAAAGGACCTTCAGCGCAAAGCGAACACGAAACGCCAAAACCAAATTACGACGAGTCAGATTCGTCGGATTACGACACTTCTTCCCCTTACGGCGGTACACCGTCACGTTGCAGAACATTCGAACGATTGGGACTTGTCCAGGGATGTGACGACGTACGCTTGCACCATACTAATCGACAGGGCGACCGTGCTCACGCCTTTAGACCTCGTGCTTTCTAGGGCCCTGCCAATCTTAGCTTTGAAGGCACAGCGCACCGTAGAAGCGTGCGCCTCAGCCATACAGTGGGAAACGAAGTGGCGGTCGTGCCTACAGATACTCATGTCCACCACACAAGCGTCACCGGACAAAGAACGGCGGTGTTACAAACGGAACTTTCGTGAACGCCTCGGGCGGGATAGGGAACCCATTTGGATCGGATCCCTAATTTCTGCGGACAGAACTATTCGGACCCACAGAGGAGTCGAAGCATAAGCTATCGCCCGTGCCAGTTCGCCCGTTCCGGGTGATCAGCCTGAACGAGACTGATGTAATCGTCCAAGAGGGATGAAAGCGTGAGCGCGTATCGCGCGACCAAGTCAGGGTAGTTCCCGGTCCCCCCGACGTGTCAAGATAAGAGACGTCTGGGGAGATCGTACGACCAGAAGGCCTTCCGAATATCGGCGGTATGCACCCGGCCCGCACATGGACCCGCATCGCAGCCCCGAAGCCACAGCGAGACTCTATACGTCCCAGGGAGACCTCCCCTCTACAAAGCGAAACGTTGAGAGAAGTGCCGGAAAACCTGACGGTCATCGAGTTGTTCGACTTCCAGAGTCTCCCTGGCGCCACAATCGTACACTACAAAGCAGTCGAAATCCCGACCGTGCGGATATCCACGGGGCCGCTTGATAAGCCGGAGCGACCGAAGACCGACCATCTGACTCAGGAGATACGATCATCTCCCGCGGTGAAGGGAAATCCCATGTCGGACCGTACGGTGCTTCCTGAGGAATACGGGATCGACAGGGTCTTAGAACACGGCTATGACAAACCCGACGAGTTACTCGTGAAGGTGTGCTGGTACGGGTACTCGCCGGGCGAGAACAGTTGGGAGCCCATAGAGCTTGTGCCAAGAAGCGCAGCCGCACTGTACTGCGAAAGGAGGAAGATATCCAATCCCGCGCAACGGGAAGAAGCCCAAGTGGATGAAAAGTAAGGCGATCCGCCATACGACCACATGCACCTCTGGCACCGCACCGGTACGATGTGCCCGTAGGGCTGTCTAAACGAGAGGCGCCACGCGCAATAATCCATCATGACCGGCCGAATACTGCCACCCTAGGGGCACAGCAAACATGTAGCGCGAGAAGCGGCTCGTAAAAGTAAGCGCTAAGCTCCTTGCAAACCCCGAAAGGGAATGTCGAAATTTTGCCGGCTGGGCAGGCCACGACACAAGGCTGAGGGTATGAAAAGCTAACCACCCAGTGGATACAACGTACAGAGTATTGCCTATGGCACCGACAAACTTCAAGGCGTGAGCTTACATCTCACGCAGTGCATCAATGTCGAGACGCGCCTTCGGCCGCCAATCGATAGTATAAACCCGGAGGTCTAAAAACGCAACTAAGTGCATGACGCTAAACACGGCGCAACTTTGCAAGTTACATGGCCTGGCCATTATTGCGAGGGAAGTGGCAAGAATGCGGGGTCTTAGCGTCCCACTGTAAGAGCCCCGGCAGGGGTAGTTTGGGAACACTTACAGACGTAGCGACGCGCTAACTGCGAGAACGGCACCGCCCGGTCTGAGTGCACATATAACCGCGCACAAAGCGCCTCATCAACGAAAGACACGCAGCGCGCGCGCACAACGGTGCTGAATTCCTTGGGACTGTAGATCCCACGCACGCCAAGCGCTGGAACGAGCCGCTATCATCGGCATTCCGCACACTGAGGGACAAAATCCCATACGCATACCTATCTAGCCGCGCAATACAACGCCAGAGCGTTAATGGCCGACCAACAGCAGGCTCCGCGGTGCACCGCGACTAATTCGAAACCCCCGCCAGCCGTCCGGATCCATCCGATATCAAGCCTCAACATCATATCCGACCTCATGGGGTTTTAGGTCGTTCCGAAGAATAGCGTTTTACTTTCTAAGACATATTTTGATATTTGCTCTGGCATCGCCACGCCGCAACCCTGAAGCTACCATACCATCCAGAGAGTGTCCACCTGAAAGGAGGCGGAATGCGATGGCAATTCTGGCTCTGGCTCCGACAGAAGGTAGCTGGGCTGAAGTGCCCCTTTACTTGGTGCAACACGAAAATCGAAGGGCAGGCGAGGTCGCAGCGCCACGCACAAGCACGCAGAGCGATGATCACCTGCAGAAGGCTTTGCATACAATACATCCATCTCGTCAGGTTCAACAACGCACTCCCGGCCAAGCGCCACGCAACATGTGCCAGGCACGAATCTCTCGTGATCCGCGCTAAGCGTTGATTGAGGCGCTTCCCCCACGAATTGCTGCCTATCGGGCCTCACAGGAGTGTTACTCGTACTGCTCGCGAATTGGCACAGAGGTCCTAACTACACAAGTGCAATTACTGTGAATGAAACCCCTGCACGCGCCCTGGGCGCAAGAGCCAACAACGTCCTCCGGGCTTTTCGATACCAGCTTGTCCCTGGGACATACGACTCATCGCCCGTAACAAGGGCAGCTGCGCCTTAAGCTCCTCGAGCGTAGACCCCAACTCCTCTGGAGCAAACCTGGGAGCAAACAGCAGCTCCTGGCCGGACGAACACGCCGTGTCCAACGGTGGGACGCCGGCAACACCCACAATGTCCGCCCATGCCGTCACAGAATCCTCGTCATGCGCTGCAGCATGGTTGGGGCGCGTTAAGGGACCACCTCCTTCGGCATTCTCCTCCCCGAGAACGACCAATGCGGTCTCACTCCCAGCCTCGGGCTCAGCCCTGGCTTCCTCGCCATCCCCAGAATACTCCTGGCTGACACATCGCCCCGAGGACCCTCCGATTGGTGCCGCGCGCACAAACTTACGCAAAGAATGACCTTCGGCATTGGTGATGCATCAGCGATTCCAAGGCTCATAGTACACAAAATTCCCAGAGGCGCACACTCGAGCAGGCGAGAAGATTGGCGCCAAGTTGGTTCGACACGCCCACTGGGCGTAAACTGTACTCCAGTCTTCCTGAATAATCCTGCACATGGGTTCTTTGACATCGGGACTATTGTCCCCACTTTCAAGGGGCACCATCATATCCAGATCTACTATCCTGTCCTGCGCACGACGCAGCAAGCACCAAAGACGAGAAGTATCGTACGCACCCCACAGGATATACGCTGCCACATTCACCGCCCACTCCGCTAGCATCGCCACCCACCAGCCTGAAAACGAGTCCTGCACAACATGAAGCCCTACGAGCTGTACAGTCGGCCCCGGGTCCGCCCAACACCTTTTCGGGACATCAACGGATGCACAGCACGAGAGCAGCATGGCTTACAGCGACGGTCGCTGGTTTCCGCCAATATGTTCCGCTTCGCGGTCATCACAACACAAAAACATCCCGATACAGGAACGCGCCTTCCTCTCAAAATGCACACTCTTCGGTCAGAAATCAATTGACGCGGTATTCCCGTAGCGAAAAGCACTATGCAGTACGGAGTGCTGCCCGACCTTTGCCACCTGGCGAACACCTGTGGCGCCGCACCAGGCACTAATTCGCTGACGCAAAGTAAAAAGCTCTGGTCCATAGGATGCTTCACCGGAATACCGAAAGCACGAGGGTTCGAAGTCCAGATATTTTGTGACACAAGGGCAACCCTCTAGAATCCCGAAACGGTCTCAGACCGCATCCATGAAACGCAGACGCGCAGTTACTAGTGGGTCCCGTCCGGATCTCAGGCGTAACGCTGAATCCGGCAGGTTCAGGCACAAATACCAGCTAACGCTGCCCCTGTTGCGATGAACTCTCAATCCTCCTCTCTTTGGCCGTCTCATTCCCGCTGCACACCTGAAAGTCCGCCGTCCATCTCGGCAGAATCGTGGCCGACCTCGACTCCGTAACTGATGCTGACGCAATGGTGGATAGGCTGCCTCAAGGATGGGCTGCATCCGCATAGGCACAACAAACACTCGCCAACTCTTTTCAGCGCAGCGTGCCATTCTTCCAGGAAACATAGCCTCGCCCTCAGTAAAAACGTTTTCCGGATGTCCACTCTAAGTTC
>JAUKWC010068938.1:58857-81236 GCA_032356245.1 Endocladia muricata
CCTGCCCCCTGCTTCCATCTAATGCTCATCTCGACAGGCGCTCCATTTTCGGTCTCGGACTGGTGCACCGAATCCACCATGTTGTCTCGGAACTACCCGAGGCCTACTCGCTCGTGGGGCTTCACCAACCTATCCTATACGCAGAACAAATTTCCGCCGACGACATTTCGATTGAGCTCAGGCCCATTAGGTCTGCCCTCCTTGACAGATTGCGCCCTACGTTCCCTCCAATTCAGAGAGACTTCTTCGGTCCCGGTCGCATTGTCGATTTCGTATTGTCAGGGAAAGGCAGTGGACCAAACAGACTCGACGCCAATTGAGATGCTCGTGGCATGCTGGAGGGTGGAGACTTCATGTACATCTCCTCGGTCTTTCTCATTAGCGCAGAAATCATAGACTTTAGCTGTGACGATGATAAATCCGTACCACTTGCATCAAATTGCACTCGGTACTGAGACGATCTACGTCTCAGCTCGAGATAAAAAGTGAACGAGCACTGGAGCCTCGTCGAGGCTCACAACCCAGAGGAGCGTATGATGAAGCTTCCAGCCAATGTGCTCAATACATTTGAGAACCATCACCCAGCCGTGCTCATGGCCATCCAGTCTCATCTCCACTGACACGGTCGACTCGATGAAACCCGCAGCTTCGAGGCCTACACTACACGGATGCCAGCATTTATGAACACACTCGTATCGCTTTATGGCAAGACTACAGTGGCATACTCAAGCCAGAGGAACACAGCCGTCCGTGAAATACCCTGGTAAGTGTAGCATCCTAACACCTTGCTGCCGTTCGAACTAGATTCCTATCTGTCCCGCTATCGCGCCACGCTAGGGCCTCATACCAGATTTAAGACGACTCGCATGGGGTGCGTCTTGTGAGAAAAGTCTTCGGAATGTCGCTTTGCCATTTCGCATGGCTGAGAACTCTCGCCATGCTGCTCCACGGAACTAATAAAGGCCACCTCAGTGCCGCTTTGCTCCATTTACTATGCCGAAAAGCTTTCGATATCTTCGTGGAAGTCATCATCGAGCCCTGTGACTGGGCCACTACTATGCTTCGGGACCTTTTCCGAGCTAGGTTTCTCGAGCAAGATTCGTTTCATACGTTTGGGCCTCTCTGGACTACTACTGTCAAAAATGCGTCTTTCCTGGCGGAATCTGTCTTCCCGCCAACGACTATGAACCCGACCTCAATATGGATCGACTCGGCCCTTTGTGGGAACACATAAGTCGGCACGTTTAGGCAAATATCAGCTTCGGCAGGACGAAATGGCAGCAGCTTCGTACCTCTGACCGTTGAGAACAAAGAACCCATAGATAATTGACGGGTGGCGCAGGTTCTTTCTCTATCCCATAAGCAAAACCATGGGGTACTGTAACCCACAGAGCACACAACTTCGTTTAGTTCACAGATTATACAGCACCAATAGACAATGTCGGTAAAACTCTGAAAAGCGTTCGCTTGCAATGTGCCACATGTGAGAAGGGGCCTCACAGACACCACCACATTGCGCTGCCGGACATACATGGACGAGGGCGCTTAGCCTCTATATGTTCTCGATTTGCCCCCTCCAGAGCATCTGGCATAGTCAGGACAGCTCATGTCTTGTGGTCACATTTGAACATTCCCCTTTCGCTCCTAATTCATACTGCTTCTGTCATTGCCTTGATACACCTGATTCTACAGAGACCTTGGTACAGGCACTGTACTACCAGAGCCGCTCCATTCAGCGACCGTGCTATTCTGTCAGCATTAGATTCGAAACGTTGATACCTCCAATCTATGGGGTGCGCTACCAACGAAAAAATTACGATTCACCACCCCACTTTACTTCGCTGCGCTATTACCTACTTGTCAGGCGCTCTCACAAAATCGTGCGGGGAATGACCCAGAGTTAAGGCTGGATTTCTTGACGGACCAGATGCACCAGTGAGAAGCTCGTGCGGCCCCTCCCGCGAGCCCCTGTGTGAAGCGTTAGAGTCGACGACACTACTAAGCGTATTGGAGACGTTCCTCAAGAACCACATCACTTTTACCACCACCTGAGCCGTGCTCCTCGAAACCACCTTCGCCACGTTTCTGACTACTTTAGCGGTGCTTGCCTAGAAACCTTCGCCTTCCTCTACACCAGACCATCCCATCCCTACATCGTGTAGCTTAGACAGCGCCCGTTGAACCATAGAACCAAACGGAAACATCTCTTGTGGAACTATGCGGCGAAGAACGCTGCCTACAGTACCTAGTATGTGGGTGGTTGTTGAGGACCATTGGTCCGAAATTACCGCACTATAGGTGCGTCGTCGCTTGTGCTCACGAGCTTCAGCATGCTGCTGACATGGTACCACTTTTGGGAGCGATGCGTACAGCCATGCATGTTGCAAGGTCGGGCACTACATGGGCGTCCCGTCTGACTCAGCCTGGTACGCTCGAAGCTCTCACAGAACATGTCTCCCGACAGAGTTTCCTTATAGTACCTTATTCTCCTCGAGATCACACGACCCACTCCGGAAAGGTTCATCATCGTACGCCAGACCCTCTACCTCGCTGAGTGCCCACCAAGAAAAGCCTGGAGTTCGTTTCTGCCCCTCTGACTTCGCCACTCCGATCCTTGCTTGAGATGCTTTCGAAGAGCGCTCCACTCGGACGCTGTTGGACACAAACTTGGTTCTTCGTGAGATCAGGACGAAATACTCAACGCACTGGACACGATATCCCTGTCGTTTTCTTTCCGCGCACTCATCACGTTGCAGGTTGTGTTCGTCTACCTGCAAAATAGAGGATAGCCTGTCAAAATAGCCTCTGCGCACTCATGACCGGAATCGGGGTCTCAGATTCAAAGTGACCAGTTCTCAAAACCAAATTTTATACACACCATCCAAACCGGAGCTGTCGCCTTATCGTAGTAGTAACGTGTATGGTGCACCGTACACCTCGCCAGAACCATATGTGAAAGTGGTACGATATCCTCTATGCTGTGAAAAGAAAGAGACCCCCCACACACGGCTCTCTGCGACCCGTCCGGGTTCGGACTCAAGCAGAACTTGTTGAGCCCAACTTAGCAGTTTGGAGCTTGGAAAATCGCAGGCTTTGCATCTCGATAGTTTGGATGACGCCAATTTTCTTCGGCTCCACTGGTGTCATGTGCTTGCGAATCTGGCCACGGCCACTTGCAGAATGCAATGTCACGTGCTGGGCGCCTGCGAAACGTCCATGAGCAACGCAGAAACTCTCGTTCTCCCACTGGAGACCCTTGAATTTGGCTTCTAGTTGGAGGACCTCGAGACGCGTTGTCAAAACTGCGTTGCGGTTCTTTTGACCTGTGCAGTACAATACCCATCCGCCACTGATTTTGGGGATCTTTGCGAAACTCAAATACGTAGACAGAGGTACATTCGTACGTGAAATATACCCTGTCCTTTGGGTGTGGACCCTCGTGGGGTGTTTATGGCCGAACGCGTCTTGGTAAGAGCAGTGGACTACAGTCAGGTGGTGCGGAGAAAAAAGGGCTCCGCAGAAAGTGATTTCGCAAATGCCTAGACGCTACCTGGCGGGCGATGGAGAGGCTCGGCACTACTCGGGGAATATTTGAAAAATCACCAGACTGTGCACGATTCATGTTAAAGCCTTGCCAAAGGCCAGAAAGAGTTGGTTGTGCACGTAGCGGGTGCACACACCCGAAGTCGTGTACGAATCAATGGCGGGGTCATAGCAGATCCCAGCCCCTTCCATTTGTGACACCCGCTCCGAACGTAAAGAAGTTACCAACCTTCCAAGCTTTCGTGAAGAGGGCGCCACATGGCATAATTGCCCGCACCAACCGGAGACGAGAGTGATTCTCACCACATCGCCATCGTGCCTGCTGTGGCCCCTGCCTGCTGACGCTCCTGTCTGCCGTGCAAAGCACACGCAAATGCTCCCACAGCTCGACACCTCACACCCTCGTGATATCGATATATTGATGGAGGCCTGCCTATCTTCCTAACGTCGTGGTCTTATCTCCTTTTCACGCTTCTATTGACGTAGTCCTTCCTGACTTCCTAGTGACCCCTCGCTCTTCCCCGTTTACATCGGCAGAAGTCGTGGTCTTGTATCCATCTTTCATTTCTTGGCGGGTTGCAACCATGCTGGAGACGGTACTCAGCCAACCGAAGCTAGCCGGCGTCTAGATACCAGCCGTCATCGCTGTCCTCTCCTCTAACGGAGTGGATGTGAACTTTGATCTCCTGAACTGGTAGTCACCGACCTTCCCCAACCTCATACCCGTAGCAGACAACAGCGCCTCACTAATAATGGAGGAGCTTTCCACAGTGAAGAGGGGACAGCACCAGCAGAACGGCGACTTCCGCGGTCCGAATAAGAGCGGCAGACCGGTCTCTCGTACGCTGCGCACCGGGCAGATCACGCAAGAAGCGGCTGTAGCGCTGTCAATCGTGTTGCTGAAGCAAAAAGACACGAGGAGTGCTGAGATGGCCCGTGCAGTGCTGAGCCAGAAGAACAACGAAGTGTCCCTCACTGGCACTCTTACGGTCACTGCGGCCAAGGTCTGCAAGGTTGGGCCGATACTTGGGGTGCAGCAGCGGTTTCGTCTCCGCTTTGAAATAGGCAGCTTGAGACAGTAATCGTCTTTCGGTTCCTGTGCTGCTTGTAACTCGGTCGTGGACGAAGCTGGCGAAGGCAGCGGGGGTTCAAAACTGGAAGGTAGTTGTTGGACCCTACCGTCTGTGTCATCCATACATCCTGCACTTTGTAGCTTTCAAATCATGCGCTGACGGGTTTGCCTCAAGCACGCAATGGACCACGCTGGAAAGGAAACGGGGATGCACGTTTGGAAGAGAGTATGAGAAAAGCGTTGGCATAGGGTCGACCTGCAGAAGAAGACACGGCAATGTGTGCGATAAAGAATTCGTTCCCGTCTACCTTGTACGCCATCATTAAAAATGGATCGGTGTACGTTGTTGAGAACCGCAGCTGCTCGCTGTATCTGAACCGGTCTGGGTCGCTTGATGGCCACCTGCCACAGGTCGTTGCTGATTGAAGCAGGGGTCCCGGGGAGGCTTACGGGCTTCAGAATGAAGCACCCGAAAATAACGCTCACAGGTTACAGGTCATAAAGGTGCACCTGGAGCTGTCGCAGGCAGATTCCCAAGACACACCACTGCTCCGCAATCATTCGGTCGCGCAGTAGAGCCCCGCACACAGGAACTGAACGTCCATAGAGTCTCCTCATTTTCCGTCGTCCGGGCCGAAAGACTACATGAGTTTGGAACAACCATGTAGCCACAACGAAGGGGACGACCGTGTTGCATTTAACCGTGCGAGGGATGTTGGTGAGGCTTTAGTATCCACTCTGGACCAGGTAGTATCGTAGCGGCAAGTCCGCTCTCATAGGTCACAGATTCAGCTACCTGTACTTGCTTTTCACGACGGCCTGAGGATGTGTCGGAAAACTCGATTTCGGGAGCATTCCTATGCCATATTCTCTTCTGGGGCTGATGGAGGTCATGAAAGCGGACAAGTGCATGCACAAACGGTGCTTCGACAACCCCTTCCATGGCCAAAGGGACGGTTCTGGTGAGTGCGTGGACAGTAATCCTCAGCTGCCATCGACCAACCTCCCGTTCAACACCAGGATCGAGGGCGGGGTGGACAACTCTGCGCATGGTGTCTTCGCACGCAAGGACGTGGACGCTTTCACCCGGGAATTGATTGCGCTGCTTACGGAACCCAGCCCAGAATAATTCCCTGTAGCGCTCTTCAGATATGCATGTAGCTTCTGCCGCTGAAGCGCTACGGCTAAGAAGTGTACGACGCGGGGAGTGGCGGAGACAGCGGCTCGATGGGGAGTCGGCGGAAGGACCTCGGCTTTGGCGTGGAAGTCGGAGGGATGGTACATGTCTAGGGTCCTAGCCATTGTATGCACAAGACGGATACGAACAACTATGGTCACATGTCGGTCAAGCACTTGGCATTTCATCTCTTCGGGACAGTTACATTTCCTGAGATACACTTTGGCAGAGTACCGCATGGAAATAGTAGATTTGTTTAGTCTTCGGACGCAACGTGGACGAATTATATGAGTAGAACCCAGCGGATAAAGGTTGAAGAGGAGAGGACAGCAGTCGACGACGTACACGGCCTGAAGATGCCGCCGCCGGAGTAGGAGAGCATATAGCGCGTGAGTGAGCCGGCGTCTTATTACAGAAAACCAGACAATCATATGATGTATTAATGCAGTGGCACTGGCCCGTTCGCGAAAGAATGCGTGTGGCTTTCAAAACATCCACGCTGCGGTGCGTGCGGCAAGCATGACGATTGCATCAGCCAGTCTGCACAGAACGCTGCTACGGGGTATCCCAAGCATTCGTGACCACGTCATGCGATATGAGCTGGTGCCCTCGGGTTCTGAATCTTGTTCCCACGTGTTTGGACGGCATGAAACGGTACAAAATCGCAAGCTGGAGGAATTTCAGCGGTCATAATCCGTCTTCGTGTCAACCGATTCCATGTCAATCAGACTCCATAGTCTCAAGTACTGCAAACTACGCCAGATTTCCCATGCTCACCCTGTGCTACTCACAGACGGCGTGAAAAACTGGCCTGCAATGTCCCATGTCTTCCGGTAAATGCAGGACAAGCTAATGTTATGCAAGATTAAATCCATGGCGACCTGTGTGTTTGTCCGTCCGTCGACGTGAAAGGACGAATGTGTGCGACTGAGGGGTGTGCAGACCGTGTCTTCGCACAAACAAGAGACCCCCCACCTATTTGTATGCAATGCCGCTCTACACAGATTTGCATCAGGATATGCGAGAGAAGACAAAGACCTACGGGTGTGATTATACATGTGTGTAGAAAGAGCGCTTTAACGGGGTACTCCTTCACGTAGAGAGACGGGCGGAGTCCCATCGCGGGCAAACTTAGTAGCACTACGTCGTATCGGCGTAACTCTGTGTGAGTGGGAATGTAAATGAATCTCGGTACTTAACTGAGTATAAAAAGGAGCGAAAGGGTGGAGCTTCGAGAGTGCGAGACTTGCTTTCGGTGTCTCACATGAATGGCATGACCTTATCGCTCTAAGCGCTACATTTATCCCACAGCGATGCGATTTTTCCTCCGCGCGAGATTCTGAAGGGCTAGGAGCGGCTCAAGAACTTCGGAAACTCGCCCACTTCGTGAGTACGTGATAAGACTTCGCCGGATAGCTTGCAGTAAGTCTATGTTAAACACTACATCTGTGTACAAAGACCAGGTGTGGCGATCAGGCCACGGGAAGGCTGCAGTGAAAGACCTCGACTTAGGTTGAACACATTTGGCGGGAAAAAAGGGACATTTTCGGGTGCAATACCACAACCAAAAGGGGTCGTTGTGTGTAGTGCTAACGTACAGTCCGAGAGAATCCCGTATGACAGGCGCTGTGATCTGCTCATGCGAATATATGTTCGTACATCGATTCTTCTTCTTGGTTCGACTTCGTATATCCATTTACCTTTGTAATCTCAGGTGAGCAGGTCGGTGTCTCTATCGCTCCTGACAAACTCTCCGAGTCTGGAGCTCCTACCTCTTTCAAACGTGAGATTCCACCATTGTATCACGCTCGGAAAAGCATTGTTTTGTTCTCCATCGCATTTGACGCCAACTGTGCGTGGTTAGGCTTCCACTGCCCGTGTGTATCTTCTCCATCTGCGCTACGACATTCGCTTCCATCCTTTACTATCATCTATTTTTCCTCCTGCACAAAAAGCTCTCATTCATTGTCTCTGCCTTCGAACTGTGGAAAACTTCCCCCTTGAGCTTCACCGCTCGCAATTCTTCACCACTGCCGCTCTTGATAAATAGGTGATGTCCTGCTCCTCGCAAGTTCCACCTGTGACTTGCTTTTGACGACCATGCACCTGTAACCGTGTGGCAGAGTCGCCGCCCCGTCTAACTCTACCGGCAGTAGCGGTGGCAGTCCGTCTCCGGTCTAGTGCGGGCGCACAACGCTTTGTATCAATGTTGACGCCCTGCAAACCCGTGCGCCTGGATGCTTCAGACCAGGGGCGCTTTTTGTCCGACCACCCTCCGCCGTGAGACAATTCTGACGGTGGAGATACGTAGGTGGCTGTCGTGCGGGCGGGAGGCCAGCCGCAGTCCAGCAGGAGGTTTCCAAAGGCCGAATACGACTCTGCCGAACGGGATGTGTGTTTTTGTTAACCATACACGCGTAGCATATTTCAGTCGAGAGCATGGACGCCACCATGGCGGAAGTTCTGTCGAACATGGACAATCATGACTACGAATACGTCCTTACGATCTTATCGGTTATAGTGTGATGCTGCGATGATCTCTTTTTACCATACGTCTCTGACGAGAGCGTCACAGAAAACACTGTATTGCGTAGAAGCGTCAAGTGTTGAATGGCGGACGACCTGCAACGCCATCGGGCTGCCTCCAGCCTCCAAGAAAAGAGCGATTGCACAGAATCAGCTGTCGAGACCTTCGACGTGCGTGTTGTCCCTCGCGGAGATAAAGGGAATACGAGTGCTGCGCAAATCATGTCGGCCACGTCCCAGCAGAACACCTCCGACAGACTAGTCCGCATCCACACCTTATTCTGGCACCACTTCACGGGCACCACGAGCCCCACGCAGGCCTTCTCCGGCAATAACAATGTAGAATTCGTAGTGTTGGGTCAAAACGGATCTAAAGATGCGAAGACGAAGACCATTCTGCTACCAGTGACGGGCCCGCGAGCAAACCGCCGCTGCGTGCGCGTTTCTAAGATCGTGCTGTTGTATAGACGCCTCGTGGAAATGCTGGACGCCTGTCCGTCTAACACCGCGATCTCTAACAATCTCGGCGTCACGCACTTCGCTAGAATGTATCCTCGGTCAGAGAATGACGAAGTCCTCGCTCAGTTTTTGACTTCGACGTCCCGGTTCATCAGCAGCTTCGGCCACGACCCAGATTCCGGGTCTGAAGGTTTCTATGGGTCCTTGTTCGTGCTTTCCCGAGTATTTCCAGAGTTGATTAGTAAGCAACCCAAGAAAAACAGCCTGAGTCCTGACGACTGTCTGGATACCGAAACTGCGCAATCCAAGGACTTGAAAACTTCCGTCAGCTGCGTTCACTTCAACCGGCTGCACCTCTCGTCGATGAGAAATATCGAATGTCGAGAAGCTCTGCACAAGCCCAGCAAGGCCCACGCTACCTTCTTCGCGAAGAAAGCGATTCAGCGCTTTGTTCTCGCGCCCATGAAGAATACCACCCCGACTTAGATGACGACAACACGTGTTCCGTCACCTGACGCAGCTGTCCGCAGCGTGATCCTACTTGACGCGCGACTGCAGCCGATCCTGCAGTCCGTTCCTGGATAGGCCTATCATCGCTGGCTGGCACAGAAGCAGTTTTCTTACAGAGGGCGGCCGCAACCGTACCACGGTCCGATCCTGGACCTATGGAGGACGCGAAGGCCAGGAAGTCCACTGAAGTCAAATCGGTAGTAGGGCATTCGAAAAGAAAGGTCGCTAAGAAGGCTGAAACCGACCAGCACGGCATGGAAACGACTCCGATTTCTGCAGCGGCCCGAAAAAACACCACAAAACGTCGAGGGTCCTTCCAGATGTCCGAAGACAAAGTTCGAAACCAGCTGACGGTCACTACTACCGAGAAGGCCCGTGTTTTCGGTTCGGATCTGGAGGTTTAAGATGCGCTCGTATCTGTTTGCTCGCACGAATACGATGAACAAAACTTGCGGCTGGTGCTCGGGGATGAACTGCACCCCATGTTCGGGCCTCCTCCAATCCGTGGACCCATAAAAAACCGAGCCAACTTTTTCCTCACAAGAATGGAAGTCGGAGATATGCATCCGCTGCAGCTCGTCGTTGGTAGCTACATGCTCTTTACAAAGCTTGATGGCAAGGATATCGGTCCAGAGGTCGGCAAACCCTACCAGGGCCGGGCCCCGGCGTCGAAGACTTCAGCCTGACAGAAGGAGCGCTATGGCAGTGGGCTTGCGTACTTTGAGAATCGATATGGGTGAGCATAACCACTTCGTCAGCACTTTACTTGAAAAGGTAGCTGGCTGCGGGGGCATTCTGCCTGGAAGGCTCGAGTTGCTGACGCCAACAACCGTGTGGAACCTTTCCCGAGGTCGGGATTTGATTTCGTTGATTGCGAGCAAAATTATTGCAGAGACTGCACTAGGATAGAGGCCGATTGATACCTGGTGGAGCCCAATCTTGAAAGAAACGGGATGATGTGGGCAAGACAGAAAGTGGTAAAGCTGGATGCGTGGACGGGCCAGCTTATCGTCTACGTCGTTCTGAGAACGATATCTGTGAGGAAGCTGGTCATTCCTCAAAGTGGGGGTCCGTTTCTGTTTACTGGGAAGGCCCGCGTGGAGCAAGCGATGCACAGACACTTCGACGACACGCTGACAGAGGACACGCTGGGCTTCTTTTCAGTTCTGAACGGGCCGCAGGGTTTTTCTTTGTAAGTATGGGACTATTTGCACGTGTGTGCAAACGAGATGGACAGCACGCGGGTGGTACTAGCGGTGCCAATCATGATCTAAGTGGTTGCTCTCGCGCTTAACTCATTTTTTTCTCTGGTGCATGGATTTCATGTGCGTTGGGATTGGCTACGGAACTCGCACGGTGGATATGGTGACTGGACGGTAAGATGCCTCCTCGAAGCCAGAAGGGAAGAGTGTGGCGGACCACGTGCTCAATGTACCGAGGAAGTTGCCGCAGTTACCGCCCGTTGAGAAGGCTGCTCACAGTGGTAGACTGAACGGAAGAGCCCAGGAGTAGGGCAACTCCGACGACGCAAGCGCGGTTGGACTAGCAAATTCGAACGTCGGCGAAAGTAGTCGTGCGAATAGCAAAACTTCTGGAGCAACGGGACTCGTGTTCAACGACCGCAAGAATTCTGTTGCAATTCCGAAGAGTTGTGTTAAAACCTGGGTGCCTGTTCGAATCAGGAACGGAAAAGCGATGAAGCAAGCAATCTTGGAATATATGTACAGATGCGATGATCAGTTCTCAAAAGCAGACCGCACCTTGCTGGATGGAAAGCACTTGAACTGAGTGGTGAAAATTGTGGCCTAGAATTGTCGGCGACTTCAGGGGCGCCATAGCAAAAAAAAAACAGCTTTGAACAGAAACAGAATCTCAGGCTGGGGGAGGGTCACTCATGACAGGGGCTGAGATTTGGTCATATGCCAAGACACAGGGCCATCGATATGTGAAGCTGCGGGTGAGAAATAACCCCCATCGACGCATGTATTTTCACACGAGAATGTCACAGCCCCATCTATTAGTGACATCCTCCCCCCCTCTCGACATTGAAAACTGGATACTTTCCAACCACAAAAAAAAAATGTTTACGAGCTTCTTTCTCACACCGACTACCGCTTCACTCTTCTGCTAGACTTGTTGTCATGCCGGGGAGGCCTGTTTACGACAACGAAGCTATCTTTTCCTTCCTGCGGAGGTATAATGTCGCAAGGCAGAACCAAGGCTGAGCTACGGTGCCCACGTGTGTTCTCAGTTCGGTCTGAGGAGGGTTGGTGACTAGGCAGCACCGACAGAGAGTTGACTGATTTTGAAAGATTTAATCCTGACATGTTCAAAATCGCCTACCAGATTGTAGGACCCACAGTTCTGCTGTGCTTGGCGGCGATTCGTTGTGAAGGATGCAGAGGCAAATATCTAAATTTGTACGCACAATGTCGATCGATGACGGGGCGATGGACCGTCCTACCTGTTCTACGCAACCTTACGGCGAGGAACAGAAGCACTGCGAATGAGCCTGGCAATATCATTGAACCCGTCGTCTTTGGCAAGCATCAAACTGACAACGTCCGCCGGCAGTCGGCCAATCTGCTGTCTTCTATGTGCGCCACATGATGGCTGTCGTTGGTGGTCCAGTATGACCAGTTTTTCCTCGCAAAGTCGGGAGTATAACTTTTAACTTTGTTTCGTGGATTATAACGTCCGCCAAATTCTAATGAGGCCATTGCAGTTGCACATCGCCGAAAAAGAAGCCCAGCTGTGCAAAGTTCCAGGTGGCAACCGATTCGTGCGGTTGTAATCAAAACAATGACGCGTAATGCATTGGAGTGCAATGAAAGATACGAAAGTTCCAAGGAAGGCTCATCCTCATGGGGCAGGCTTTGGGTCATCGCACGCGACGGAGGTACGTATGGTAAGATGCAAGACTTTAGTATCCTACACGATTCGCATTTAGATCAAGACGCTTGAAGAGGACGCTGAAAGGTTTCGGAAGAGGTAGCTCACAATGATTTTTGTTGCGGAAGTCCGCACCGACGCAAAGGAGTTTTGAAAGCGCCGGAATAAACGAGCTTCGCTTTTCCGAATGCCATGAGAGCTATCACTGGGTATTATTTCACGACTCTGACCAGCAATCGAAAGGTTTCAGTCCTACTGCACGAGGTAAACGTCGGCATCTATTTTTGGAAACACATATGTGGCGTCAGGCCAGCAAAATGGCGCGTTTTTTCAGGCGGAGTACGTCAAGTGAACATTTGGTGGCGTTCTAGTGGCCAGGGCAGTGTGTTGAACCACAATAAATAATAGGGTACTGAGAAAAGGGGAGAAAACTCCAGAAGTTTGGTTTTCGAGGAAGTCTGCGAGAGTAAAGTAAACATCAAGTGTATGTTGAGGTAGTCATCTGCGCACCGCCACGTTGTAGCAGATGGTGATGGTTTCGAGGGTCAGGACACTGAACGACACGATTGATAGCAATCGAGAAGCAGGTGACGGCTAGGAGGTGGCCTCAGTACATACTGGGGACCCGGTATCCTGATCGGAGGATCCTCTATCTCCTAACCACCATCATGATAAATCCGACCAGCACCGAACTCATCTACAGTAGGCTTACTGTCGACCCGAGACGAAAGGTAAAGAATCGCAATTGGCCCCCAGTACTATCTGGAACATGCTTGGTTGGTATCGCCACGGAAGGCAGATAGCCCACAACCAGACGAGAGCACAATGCCACAGCCTCGGCAGTGGGCCCCGTCGAAATGGGACTTCTGGAGACACCAGGCTGCTGAGACTGGGACTGGGGGATGTCACGTTCTCTTTGTCTCAAGTTGGGAGCCCATGGTCGCGGTCTTCTAATCCACACGGCCACAAATGCGCATGCGTAACGCCTACTTTGCAAGCGTTCGGTGAGCATATCCATGGAGAGCTGAGGATGTTGGGTGCTACACATTTGCAGGCTCGATCTTCGAGCGCACAACATGACAGGAAGTGGTGGCCGCTATAACGCTCCCCACAAGATCTGGCTATCGGCGTCACGTGTCATACTTTTTCTGCGTTCATGGTTACGGAGATCCACTCTACAAGTACTTGCCAGGGATAATTAGTCCTGCGGAGAATATATACGGAGTGCGCACTTTTACCCACTCCCAAATCTGAAATCTGATGTCTGGTTTCTTAAAAGCTTGAGCATATACGCTATCAACCATCTCCTGTTTCTGTAATCAATGCGACACTTTGGAGCAAATCCACGACAGTAAACCTCTTGAGGAGACTAGCAGGGCGGTTCAAGAGCGTACCCTCGGGCATGTATGGCGTGTTGCGCTTGAGTGGTTGAACATTTCACAGGACAGAAACGCGGCGACCACGGATCAGCCCTACGAAATGACCCTCTAGCCCGAACGGGTTGGTAAGAGTGAAATCGTGATCCAGATTGGCTAAAAGCGGATGACTAGTATGTGCCGTGCAAAATTTCGGAAACAACGCGTGGCACGCCTTTCCAAAAACTCCGTTTACATAGTTTGTCTATCGCAGTGTCTCAATCTCAACGACACGCCTATAGCATCTTCAGCTTGCGCCGGTCGATGGATGAGAAGGTATGTGTACCTCGCGGAGCAACTGAGAAATTGAGTCACGAAATCATCTGAGAAATATGTGTGGAAAAACCATGATCACATCAGGGTCCACAACACCCTGTCATAGCCCTAACCCAATACACTAAAACATAGGCAGCCGAAGAGATCATTACAAAGTCAGTACTTCGCTGTTACTATAGGTATGTTCACCAATTTCCTAATAGGGTAGGCGACAGAAAGCGTGAATGTCTCGAGACTCTGTCTTTATAGCGGAGAAAGGTGGTATGGTTCCATTTGCTGTTCACTCGTTTCGTCAGCAAGAACTAAGATTCTCAGCAATGTTACGCAGCAATCTCGCTTCATCCTAGCTCTACATGCTACAGGCCAAGGCTAGTTGATGGGGATAGTGTGATATTTGGTGGAAAGAATGTCGAAGATGTTGGAACATCGATCACACACGACGTACACGGTCTGCGCGGCACGATTTGGGGAGGGAAATAAAATTGTAGTACACGGTAGCAACCTTTTCGAAGGTCACCAAGTTACTGTCCTTTTCGGCATTTTGTACAAGGTCGACCTTGGCCCATACTTCTATAAAGCAAGCAACTAATACTGCAAAGAAATTGGCTTATAAGACTATATACAGAGGCCGATTGGATTGAGCGTCTACACGTGTCAGCGTGTCGGTGTTATAGGTACAGCTGTGCTATATGCTGCGCTGACACCACAGCAAGCATGTAAGCATGGACTTGACAATATAAACCATACGTGTGCAATGTTTCGGCGGCACGGCTACATCACAGTACAAGTACAGCACGGGCACCCGTCGCTTATGCGCGTACATGGACACGGCAACGCGGCATACTGTGGTGAGTTCGGCAGACATGAAGTGCTTCCAGCCTTATTGTTCCAAACTGATTGTCCTGTCTCGTGAGTCAAAGGGCATCCAGCCTTGCTATGCGGTACTGATTATTTTGTTTGGTGAGTCGAAGTGCGTCCAGCCTTACCCCATGATATCGACTGTGTTATCTCGTGAGTCAAAGTGCATCCAGCCTTACTCCTTGATACTGATAGTCTGGTCTTGTGAGTCGAAGTGCATGCAGCCTTACTGCGTGACACTGATTGTTTTCGTCTTGTGAGTCGAGGTCCATCCAGCTGTGCTCCGTGACAATGATTATTATCGCATGCGACTCGAGCTGCATCCAGCATTAACATGGTGTGTAGCGTCGGTCGAAGTGCGTCCAGACTGACACTAATACTAGTCAGGTTGTACAATGATGGTGTTTAGGACGCATGCACACAAATGCACTAGTGGTAGAGATAGAATCGTTGATCTAAGCGTGTAATCGGTCATTTGTACGGGTGATTGTAGAGAGTTGGTGAAGTGAGTAGATAGGTCCAAGTGGCAGTGTAAAGCTGCCCTTAAGGAGACTTTCCTCAGCAGCTCAGAGCAAAGATCGGCAAAACACAGCCAACCTTCCTTTTCTCATCGTCGTACCGTTTGCCCTTCTTTTCTCTTACCCCACTGACCTACATTCTTTGGAAGGTCATGCTATGCGACCAGCTCTACGATTGCGAAAGTAGGCAAAGACCGAAGTGTTTGTCAGAACACTTCCATTCAACTTAGAGGTTGCCATCGAATTGGCTCCAGGAGATAATTGCTCTGCATCGCTGCTGATTTTATCGCACTAATGCTCATGTCGTATGCCTGAATACCCATCACAAGTAATGGCCGAGTACGAGCCAGAGATGCCGGGGACCTAAAATCAGTGACGATCACTGTTGATATTCTGCCGGAAGGACCTCTCCCATATGCTGTCAAGGTGAAACCTAGAGAACAGTGGAGCGGTCCGGAGAGTGGGTTGGAGTACCGCATCAAATGGCAGATACCACTCAATATTCAGAACATTGGAGTCTGAGGGACTACAAGTCAGGTAGCTGAACCCCGAGAGTCCTCAAGTTCAGAAGTTATTAAGAGATATGGGAACGGTGGGTTGCAACAGACGAGAATCCGACTTGTCGGCCTGCTTGAGATACAACATGAACCGTTTCGTAATGTTGGACAGAGTGTGTTTCTAATTGAGACACGCCATGCAAAGCAGGCCCGACGGAAGACAGGTGAGCTGCGCTTTGTGCGTCGTGCGGTTCTTACGGAACCAAATATAAATACCTCATTACAACCCCCGAGCTCTAGTTCGATGCAAGCCAGATCAGGAGCACATCGTCTTCTTCGTCTTAGAGTGCTACTGTATGATTCCATATCGTAGTATATCTGGCGATGAAGACGGAAATCAAACTCAAAACATGTTTGTTGTCAACGAGAGTCCCTCTGTGGCTGTACTCCGATCTGGCGAGGATTCGCACTGTACTACGACCATAGTGTTTCATGTGTTTGTAGGTAGCAAGGTAATTGTATTTAATACAGAGAGCAAAATCTCTTTCTCCCTCCCGTTCGTCAATAACTAGACGAGAGAGTGCCCTTGAGCTGCTCCCAGTGACATGCTTTCTTTCCGATCTCATTTTGTGTTCTTCAAAGTGCCCTATAGAGAAGTGCCTATGCTACGATCTTGCAGGGATACCCTGTTATGCGCTCGGTGACCCTGACGCATTCTCAGCCGGCTGGTATGTGGGGGAAGCCGGAGAGTCTCAACTTTCGGAGAAACAGTTCTTCACACCACAAAGAATAAATTCTGAAGCCTTGCGATCAAACATTCCCGGCACAGGTCCAAATCAGACACGCGTCGGAACTGGTTCGGGCATGTTACATCAAGATAAAGCAACGATACAAATAGCGTTAGCTGTACTAATGGATTGATGACGACGTCGAAGAACCACATAAGAACATACCGACAATCCCGCTCAATTAAAATGACCTATTCCGGGTGGCTAATACGTAATGCTCTTTTGCCGACAAGCCGGCTTGAATGCGACACTCCGGTTGACAATAGTGTGAGGTCTATGCGCTGATCAGTGGCCCGAATTCGTGACCCTAGATTGGAAGGTGTGCGAACCACTGTACAAGAAAAGTTGGACAAACCGAGCACTGCACAAAAAAGATCTGTCCCTGGCGTATCATCTTTCTTTGCCAGATCCAAATCGAGCAGATGTAAGGCCATGTTCTTCACTAGCTACCTGTCACTACCATCATAATAAAAAACGTAGCTCCGATCAGGTAAGACTAGATGCCTAAAGGACTCCAGAATTCTCGGATGATCGAGAAACTACACAGAAATCCGGACGTCTACGAGACTTCTGTCTAACCAAGGAGGAGCGATAGGATAAACCTGATCTCCAAGTGCAAGCAATTTGATTAGTTAATGGCGGCAGAAAGACCGGGCAGCCTGTTTCCCCCGTTCCAGTCCTTGATAGTTGGTATGCTCTATACCTATCTCGCCAAGGTCCAGGTGGCATATGGAAATAGTATGGTGAGGCTAGTGAAAAGCATGACCCGCCTCAGAACCATGTGGACATGGTACTGACCTCGCGGCCGGAACACGAACCTGGTATATCACCAAACGCGTGTCGAGTACGAAAACAATCGATCAACTCCTTTCGAATTGTCACGGGCGGAACACTGTATCATAACATCGACTCAACGGTCAATATGCACAAACCGATGTCTTGGCCACAATCCTTGGCCAGTCTCCGAAAGCCCCGTGCTTAGTAAGGTACTTCGTGTGATAAATCAAGGACTTTTCAGGAGCTACAACTTCGTCCATAGGCCCCACCTTTGACTGACCATTGCACATGGCGATGTAGCCAGAAGTAAGGCTAGAAGGTTGGGTCTCTGGAAATTTCAATCGGAACTACACCGATACAAGCTGCCATTGTCCGGGATAAAATATTCCGTGCAATTACCAGCGCATCCCGGCTCGCAGTTGGAAAGACGTCGACCCAGCCAGATGGGACTGTTTACGCTTGTTGGATGCCTTTGCTCCTGGTGAAGTTTTTTCCGACGAATTCTCGCTGCAAGGCGGACGACAGACGGCTAGTTGGCCTAACTTGCTTTCTAAGATACTTCAGGCATTGCCCTAATCCCACGAAAGTTGGGATAGTGACGAACTGCAAGAAGTTGCTGCACTGTGTCCCAGGGGCTAAGACGACGACAGTACATCATTGTCACGCCGAGATTCAGTAATCTGAAGCGCGGCACCCTGTAACTCGGTAATCTCGGGATCTTTCGAAGCAAACTCAAACCTAAAAAACTCTTCTTCAATGAAAAAGAATCTGTCAGAAGCTCAAGACAGGGCCTCCCCGAGACATGCGAACACGCTATTCGAAAGCATCTTGCAAATTCCGATTCCTCGCACTGATGTCATTATTACCCAATGGCGATGATCAAGTGATTTGACCTGTCCGACTGGCTCCCGATGGGACGTGGCAGTTGAGGTAGTTAGAAGCTAAGCACAATGGGATACAGCAGCCACTCTCCATTATCCCTACTAAGCATCTAATATGCCTCGGAATATCTCGCACCAGCAATCCATAAGATACTTCCACAGAACAAAATGTCAGGATTTACCAAAAACCTAGCGGCTTCAAGATTCCTAATAGAGTACGAAGATATGGGAGGATTCCTGGCTACTATGAGATCCAGAAGACAATCCTTCCTTTCGGGCCTCCAGAAATCGTAAGCGGAGAAAGGACTGCAGCAGACAGGACATTACGGACCTCACCGAGCCGAAGATGCTGGTATGGAGGGGGCGATATTGGGGCCAAGATTGTTTCCTTATGTTAGGCGATAGCGAAAAGAATCTACGACATCATGACGCGTGGTGTCCATCATCGGCTGACAAAAAATAACTTTGCTTCGTATTGTGCTAACGATACTGCCGGGATGTATAAGCCATCTTCTTCTCCAGATGTTTTAGTCGTCGTGGCACATCGAACAGCACTGTACCTTGTCGAAACGTAGGCCGCCTGTGTAGGCTCTGCAAATACCGGATGAGATTTTGTGGGATTGTGGTCGAGCTGTCATCTGGGCCGTTTACTGAAATTGGTCGAGCTCCCTAGGTACTCAGCCCTGTGTTACAAGAGTACGCTGAATTCTTCTACCAGCACCACTAAATTCATTATGAGGAGCCTCAAACTACAGCTGGAATCGTTCTGATCCTGGCAGTCAGCAGGGAGCTAAGCATGTCTCGCTATTGATTTGATCAGCGCTGGACTCTCACGTTTGTTCTAAGATTTTGAACTTTATCTCCAATCACGCGACAGGAACGGAAAGATCTCCGAGGATGATCTGTGAGTCCAACGGAATACACGGAATAACACCGCAGTATACACAACCTTCTAGAATGGGCTCAACCGCCAGCAAACTGCGTGATTTTTTATCTCATACGTGCCACCATCGGAGAACGGTGGTGATGACGTAACCGTGGAGAGCTGTTTATTTGCCACACTGGAGCTTGCGTACTAGCAGACGACAACCGTGCGAAATACTGCGGACTTCCCGCGGTAGACTGCCACCAGTACAGGCGGACCAGGCCTGCGTACCGCAACTACCAGCTACGCTGCTGTGCGATGTCTATCGGAGGTATTGTACGCCCAAGGCCCATCCACTACAGTATTGTCGTGCACCGGCGACGCCTCCAGACCCGGCCTCGGCCGCTTTGTACACGTAAGGATCCAAGCCCCCCGCCTCGTCAAGGAGTAGGTATTTATCGTTTAGTCGTATCTTTCAGTATTGCCTTTGAGTGTGTGTTTTTGTTTCAATTTTTCTTTCTCTTGGTTGATCGATTGCCGGTACCAAGTAGCGGCATCAGTGCGCAACTTGTTTGTACACCCCTGCCGCTGTGGTCTTCTGATAAATGGCTACACGGCATGGGATGCTTAGTTCCAAACGTCTGCAAGACTTTGCCTCTACCTGTACCACATCCCCTCAGTGCCCCTTGCGCCCATTTCTCGTGGAGGATCACATCCCATACTCACCGGCCGGCCCGGTGTGATAACCCTGACCATGTAATCGTCTCCCCTTAGGGATCTGTACGCTCCACGACGTCGGTGGTTGTCTGGCAAATCATTTCTGCACACCCGTGCACGAGACCTCGACGAGGTACGAGTTTACGTCTCGTCGTTTTATGAGTATCTACAGCTGCTCCGATGGAGTGCTTGCGATCGAGCCAGCTCGTTGCCGCCGTGAACGCGTACGCTCCGTGTACTCTCCATCCTCGCAACCTACGCTCCCTTTTGCAAAGTAAAAGTTTATTTGTTTCGCAGCTACCCATTCCAGACATTCGACATTGTCGAAGGGACTCTGAGAGACTCTACAGGGTAGCTGCCCTTTGCACAGCCAGCACCACGTCCTCCTCCCGGCGATTACATTGTACGCATGCCTATATGATCATACCACGGACTACAATTCATACATGGAGAGTCAATCCGCTCTGCAACCCTTCCCTTTTGGAAAACGTACTTCCCACTCAGTATTGCTCGCCCTATCACCTCTGCGAAGCAGCCGCTGTCGTATCACGGCTGATCTACCGAGTAGGGTATCTCTTGTTTGGTCGCTAATCTTACCGACACTACTCACTATAACGCTACGCGTGCACCTAATATCACTACACTCCGGATAGGGTCGTACAGTCATGACTGGCGTTTCTCTGATCTCAAATGTGTAGTCCAATAAGTGCGCTGGTTTCAGCGAAGGTAGCGAAAGTTGACAGTCCAAATCATGCTCGCATAGAGCTGTTCGCAGATGTCTTGCTTGTACCTGCAAATCCTGACCTGCCCGTAGAGAGTTCGCAACCACCTCCACCAAGGCCAGAGCACAGTTCGAAGTTTGAACCTAGAGTGCGCTGTAGAATCTAACTTCATGTCCGGCGACAAGGAGATCTGGTGGATCGCTGAGGTTGAGTAAGTCTGAATTGATGACGCCCGGTGGCAATTATTACCCAGTTTTGAGAGACAGAAAGGAATCCGTTCCTACGGCTTTTCACAGCTGTAGTGTTGAGATGTCGGTACTATCCAGGCTCAATCCATCTGATGACGATTCCACCGACTGGAGACAGGAATAGTGCAGACATGTGCCTTTGTGGGGCCCCTGACTTCTAATGGTCGCGCAAACATTTCTACACCACCTTTTGATCACTCTCAAATAGTTTCGGTGTGACTCGTGAGCTTTTGGTAGCCCCTGCTAGAGTACTACACCGCTGTTGGTGCCTGGAGGGGTAGAAAGGTGCGCGAAAGCTATGATACGTAGATTGTAAATCGGTGGATGTAAGAACTGGTCGTTCTAACCGATATGAGCCGAAAACGCATCACTACCCTTGCTTACGGAACATATTTGGTAGTTCGTGCTGCTAATACTCTTTTCAAATAAGCATACAGTATCAATCGTTTGTGGGACTTTCTCTCGCTGGGGGAAACCATTAGTCAATATTTTGAGATGCTGGTCTCCGCAATTGTGTCAGTCCTGCAGCATGGCAGATATTCGTTTCAGCCACTACCTCGGAGTAACGAATGTTCATATGTTCTTCATCACCAACACATGCCGGCGACGGCAATGGACGGTGAGAATAATTTGGGAACCCAGTGGGCATGGAAAATGCGCCGACACAAAGGTTTCCTTGCTAAAGAAGTAAATGTACGGCTTCCTTTTCCATCTCAGAAAAGGATTTATCAACGAAACAGCTAATAGCCCACGTGTGTTACGGCCTTTCTAGCCTTAGCTGCATATAAGGGGCCGCAATGCTCAAGGCCAAGATCTAACATCCGTATAGTACGGCTCAGACCCGACGGATAGTATATATAGGGCGTCCTGGTACGTACGTGGATTTTGATGATGACCCTACTACTCCAATATAAAGAACATCAACTCATCAACATGCTCAGTGACTAGGAAAGGCAGTGGCTTCTCTCGCTCTGCACGATACATTCTACTATTTCACTGAGCTAAAAGTTCTGTGAAGTGTACGTTTTCCGTACACTTCCGGACTGTCGGCCCAGGCCAAACGAGACTTAAAATTGTTTCTGGAAAACCCCCCATCGGCTCCAGATCAAAGACGCGCTTTCATTACGTTAATGGTTGCCCTCACGCTCACTTGAGTGGATCAGTAAAGCCCAAAGACACAAGTGTAAATATGAAAGGTAGGATTACATGTAGTACCAAGCCTTTTTGTAGGCCACCCACACGAAATGGTCGTTGACCACGAGTGGCTCCAGGATATTCAGCCCGTAAAGTGAGTACAAAGCCCTGACTCAGTTGAACGAGGGTTTCAACAGCAAACGACGTTGCATTTAGTATGCAACGCTCACTGACATGAAAAGGCATCGTAAAGAAATATGGCAGCATCTCGAGAGCCTAAACAGCAAAAGTGGCTAAGTGCACACTGTGAGAAATTCGGTCTTTATCCGCCTTTCTCAAGCGCAGATGAAGAACCTAGCGATGGTTTAGGTATCGCGATGGCCAGAGGTGTGAATTGCACCGCTGATAAACATCATGCACAATAAAGCTGATGTAACTTGGAAGAGAGGGAATGATAAGATTGAAGTGCAGCTCGAGAGGGAGAGTTGTTATTGAAATAATTAA
>JAUKWC010068939.1:0-34333 GCA_032356245.1 Endocladia muricata
ATCCTGCCCAGCACGGACTCGAACGTGGAGGCGGTGACACGCGATGTCGAGCAGCTGATCAGCAAGCTGTCCGAGCTACCGCTGACCGAACTGGTCGAGAGCGCCACCGGACTGCTGCGCGACAGCCGTGGCCTGATCGGCTCCGATGCGGTGGCGGCACTGCCCGAACAGCTGGGCGAGTCGCTGGAGTCGATCGCCGCATCGGCGGCACGCGTGCAGACAGCCGCCGACGGCTTGCCCGCGCTGGTGTCCGCGTTGACGCAAGCCTCGCGCAACGCGGACGATGTGCTGGACGGTCTGGCTCCGGACTCGGAGATCTACATCGAGCTGTCGGCAACGGTGCGTGAACTGCGCCAGGCGGCGCGCTCGATAGCAGGCTTTGCCGAAGTGCTGGAAGACAATCCCTCCGCCGTGTTCACGGGACGCCGCTGATGATCTTGATGCAAGTCCGCCTCGCGGCGCTGTCGTGCCTTGTCCTGCTCGGTGGCTGCCTGTCCGGGCCACCGCCGGTGCGCTATCTGCTCGAGCCTGCGACCGGTGACGCCGCGGTGGAACCGGCCAGCGCATCGAGTGCGGCACCCACCGCACTCGGTTTGCGAGCGGTCTCGCTGCCGGGGTACGTTCGGGATTCAGCGATCACCACGCGCGGAGAAGGGCGCCGGCTGGCGGTCGATGAGCGCGCACAATGGGCCGAGGCTCCGGATGCAGCGGTGACCCGCGTACTGGCCGAACGCCTACGGCGTCGCTCCGGGGCCAACGTGCTGGTGGAGCCGCTGCCGCGCGGCTTCGATCCGGGTGCGCGGATCGAGGTGGTGTTCGATCAACTGCTGGGCAACCGTCGCGGGGGGGTGGACATCGCCGGCCAGGTTCGTCTGATCAGTGGTGATGGTCGCCAGCTGGAGCAGATCGCCCCGTTCCGGTTCAACTACCGGGCCGCGGGCGAGGGTCGTGACGGCTTCTTCGCCGCATTGTCGGTCGGGCTGGACGATCTCGCCCGGCTCATCACCACGCGGCTGAGCGGCGCACCGAGCTGAGCCACGGCCCGGGACGGCGCTGGCACCCGGGCATCACCACGCATCGCCCATTCCGGTCAGCTCGTCGATCGCCTGGTGATCCAGCTCGCGCATCCGCCGTTCGGCCAGCGCCGTTGCCAGCCCGCCCGGTCTCTGCAACTCCTGTACCGTGGCTTTGATGCGCTCGCACTCGCGATCGAGCAACGCGGCGTGATGTGCGATCCGCCTGTGCCGGACGCTGTCGTCCGGTCCGCCGTAGCGCTCGATGATGCCGCGCTGCATCGGATCGGCGCCGGCCCCCGAGCGCGCAAGCGCGCGGCGCATGCCTTCGAGCTGCCGTTCCAGCGCGCCTTCCAGGGCAGCCGGTTCGATACCCGGCAAGGCGTCGCCGACATGCTGCACGTGCAACGACAGCAGCGTATCCAGGTTGCGTGCATCACGCGCCTCCAGTGCCTGCGCCATCAGCCGTTGCTTGATCGTGCGCTGGTCCTCGTCCGGTTCGCGGTCCGGGTGCAGAGCCTGGGCCACGCGGCGGAACAGTCGCTCGACCAGCGCGTGGAACCTGTCCGTGCCGCCTTGACTGCCGAGCAGCATCGCCTCCAGCCCGATGGCGTCGTGTCCGTCGGGTCGCGCCGCCGAATCGTCGGCCGATCGCGGCGATGGTCGATCCCGATCGGCTGACTCTCTTCGCTCATCGATGTGCCTTGCCCGGTCGCCGGATGCGCGACCTCGGTGCCAACGAGCCACGAGGCGCTGCAAGCGCTCTTCGTCGACGAACGGGTGGTCGTGCAAGTGCTCCAGATTCTCGACCACCCAGACACCCAGCAGTAGCGTGGCGGCACGATCCAGTCCGGCGCCACGGTGGCAATTCACCAATATCTCGCTCAGCAGGGTGAGCGCGTCGGTGAGCCGATGCTCGCGCGGGGCAATCTCGCGCCTGAACATCGATTCGATCTGGCGCACTGCCCGCTGGCGCTCGCGCAGCTGCGCACGAAGGCCTCCAAGTCGCTTCCACAACTCGATCCAGCGTGGCCCACCATCTGCGTCGACGGATGTGTCGATGGGGCGGCGAGGGCTGCCGGGCACGGTGGTGGGAACGGGGGCGCGCATCATGCTGATGTTACGTGCGCATGGCTCAGTCGAGCCACAGACGCGTACCGAACGGCGTGGGCGCCTCACTGCTACGCGGCGTGGCCCACAATACCGGGAAGGTCGGTCGGGCTCCGGCCGGTCCGTGCAAGTCGGTGAGCACGACCACCAGGTCCGGGCGATGTTGTCCGGCAGCGCTCAGCAAGGGGGCGAAATCGGTACCTCCGCCACCGGCTACCGGCAGCGCATCAAACGGCTTCGCGCCGACGCGCACCAGACGCTCGAAGCGCACCCGATCATCGCCTGCGATCAGCCACAGTGCCGCCCGGTGCAGGCGTTGCACGCGCGCCAGTTCACGTCCGAAGTCCGCCAGGAGCCGTTCATCGACCGAGCCGGATACATCGAGCGCCACGACCAGCCGGGGTACCGCTCGCTGACCGGTGATGCCGGGTTCCCAGGGCAGTCGACGGCCGCTGGCGGTACGACCTCGATTCGCCAGCCAGCTGCGCGACGGACGCGACCAGGACAGCTCGGGCTCCTGGTTCAGCGCGCGGGCGAGTCGGGTGCGCAGCGCGGGTTGCCAAGGTGTTCGAGTGGCTCGAAGGTCCGCCCCCAGCACGCGCAGCAGCGACTGCGCGCCGTCGGCGGCATGCGCCCGGCCGAGCCGCTCTCGCCATTCGCGTTCGTTGCGCGTCTGCGCCTCTGCGGGTTCGTGCTCACCGTGCACCAGGTCGGCGAGCATAGGGTGGAACAGCTCGCGTGCCGCCGCGGCGCGCGGTCCGTCTGACAGGTGCGCATCGAGCTCGGCCTGCTTGGCGGCTCGAAGGACGGCCCGCGGATCTGCCTGCGGATCCGGTGAGGCGGCAGAGCCCGCCGAGGTATCGTGCTCCGGGTCCGCGGTACCGCTCGCAGGCTGTCGGCGCGCCTGTCGCCGTGCGCCGTGCCCGCCGCTGCGCGCCGTGTGCCTGTCGTCGATGGCGCGGTACAAGGATTCGGTATCCCAGCGCTGCAGGCTGGTGGCCAGTGGCACATCGATCGACAGACAGCGCTGCAGCAACTGCTCCAGCTGCACCGATCCTGCGGGCAGGTCCATCCAGTCATGGCTCGCCAGGCTCGCATTGACCAGTGCATCGGCGACCCCGTTCCACAGTCGATCATCGAGCGGGCCGATCAGCCGGGCCAGCGTCTGGCGACGGCTGACGTGCCTGAAGGCGACGTGCAGCACCTGGTGGGCGACCAGGGCGGTCTGCGTGCGCAACGGCAGATCGATCAACGCGGACGTGTAATACAAGGTCAGTCCATCGTTGCTGACCGGTGAATCCAGTACGCGATGAGGGTCGTTCGGTGGATGATCGACATCACGATGCTGCATCCACAACGCCAGAGCACCGGTCGACGGGGCGTACTCCACCAGCCGACGCACCGCGGCGCTGCCGCGGTGCCCGTCAGCACTCAGCTGATAGACGGTCGCGTTCATGGCGTTCCTGGTAGCGTTGCCAGCCGGGGCTTGCATAGACGGCCGCATCCAGACCGGCGTGCAGCGCCTTCTCCAGCAACAGCTCCATGGCAAGCGTTGCCGATTCAGCTGCCGGTAGCTGCCCGGGCAGATCCTCGAACTGACCGACGATGGCGAACGCCCGGTCAAGCGTGCCGGCATCGTCGACTACCGCGACCAGTCCGTGCACCAGTCCGTAGAGCGAATCCAGGCTGCTCGGTAGCAGGGCTGCCGTGTCGGGCCCCGGATCGGCCTCCAGCAGGGCACGCACATCGACCCCGGAACGAATCTCGTCCAGCACTCCGAAGAACTCGGCGGCATTCGCCGCCCCGATGCGCCCTTGCACTAGCAGATGCGTCAGCGAGTCGTCCAGCGCGCTGCCGAGCACGTCCGATACCGCCTCCCAACCGCGCGGGCTGGCACCGATCAGGTAATCTTGGGCGAGCTGAGCCGCGGTGTCGTCCAGGCGGTCGGGCCGGACGTGCAGAAAGGCGAGCACTTCCGGCGCCAGAGCGTTGGCGATCGCATACGACCTGAAGGCGGTCAGGGTGCTCTGCACGTTGTAGTGAAACAGCCGGTCGGCCAGCGCGGTGCCCATGTCGTGACTGAGCGTACCGTGGTGCGCAGCATTGCCGGCGGCCACGATCATCCAGCCGTCCGGTAGACGGTACTTTCCGACACGGCGATCCAGAATCAACGAGTAGGCCGATACCTGCAACCGCTGATCAGCAGCGGTGAGTTCATCCAGGAACAGGATGCCGGCCCGACTGGTCTCGTCGGGCAGGAATTCCGGCGGAAACCACACCGTGCGGCGTTGTTCATCGTCGGCGAACAACGCACCGCGCAGGTCGACAGGCTCGATGGTGGTCAGCCGCAGGTCGATCAACGGGACACCGGCATCATTCGCCAGCTGTTGCACGATGGAGCTCTTGCCGACACCGCGGGTGCCCCACAACATGGTTGCGCGCTGGCGTAGAGCGGGGTGGGCGTACTGCGCTGCCAAGGCACGCGCGACCACGTCGATCGAGGCGGGCGGGATATTCAGCGGATCACTCACGGCTGGCGTGACAGGGCCGCGACGAGCTCGTCCGGCAAAGGCTCGGGACGCGGCGGCCATTCCGTCACGGGAATCTCGTTGGCGCTCAGGGCCACCATGCCGACCATCATCAACGGCGTGATGCCCAGCAGCAACGGGTGCAGGTCCACACGGCCCTGCGAGGTGGCGAACCACACGATCGGCATGAGCGCAAGGATCGCGGCCAGCATCATCAGCGGCTTGAGCCGACGCACGAACACGCGCCGTCGTGCATCGCCGTGCCGCAGGTGCCAATCGTGAGGCGAACGCACCAGATCCTGCAGTCCCTGCAATGCACTCCGACCGGCGCGGTCCAACTCGGCGTTGCGCCTGCCGCCGCCAGCACCGCGCGCCCGACGTGGCAGGGCCAGGGTGCCTTTCCAGTAGCCACCCTGCCAGCGCAGCACGCGCCAGTGCGGCGAGAGCACGGCGAGCAGGTCGTCGGGCAGCCGGAGCACCAGGGCGCGCGCGGTGGCAGCATCGACGGAATCGTGGTCGGTCGAGGCATGCACGGTCGTTGTCCGGGAACGCGTGTGCCACTGCCGGGCAACCTGCGCCGCCGGCGCGCTGTCGGGGTGCAAGGCACCGCTGGCGAGCAGATCCCGAGTCGCGGGCGGTGGTGCATCCTGGTGCCACAGCCGCACATCGGCTGGTGCGCCGGCACTGGTGCTCGCGTCGATATCCAGCACCAGCGGAGGGCACAGCACGCGCAGGCCGCGCACCACCCGGCGTGCCGTCCCGCCGTGACCATGGCCGACCGGCTGGTCGGGCAGCAGCACCTCGTCCAGTACCAGCAGGGCGCGCGTCTCGAGAGTGGCACGCGATGCGTCCGGCATGGCGTTCATGAGACGCACCAGCGCTTCAAGGTCCGTCGCCGCAACGCGGGCCGACAAGCTCGACACACCGTCCGACCGGGTGCTGCCGGGGCAAGGCCACCGGGCGGCGCGGGTGAGCTCGATCGTGTCGGCATCGATCGCTTCCAGCACCATCACACCGGACAAGGCCTCGTCATCGGGCTTGGAGGGACGGCAGACGATGCGCCGGTGCTCGCGCGAGCAGGCTGCCAGCTCTACCCGCCAGCCATGTTCGACCAGTGGCCTGGCAAGGCGCAGGATGTCGTGATGCGTCAGTGGAGTCACGCTGGCATGCTGGCATGGAACGGCTCACGTTGCAGTACCACGTGCAGGGCGGTGACATTGCACCTTGCCTGCCTTGGCCCCCGCGTACCCGCCACTCCTCACACCACCATGCGCAATGACCCCCTCGTCCCGAACCCCTCGCCAACCCGGCACATGCCCGGGCTCCAACGGCTGCAGCGCCTGGCGCGCTTCATGGACAGCTCGATCCGGCTACCCGGCGGATACCGCATCGGTTGGGACGGCCTCATCGGGCTGATTCCCGGCGTGGGGGACCTGATCGGTCTGCTGGTATCCAGCGGCATTCTGGTGGCAACGGCGCGGCTGGGAGTGCCACGCGTCGTTCTGGTGCGCATGGCCATGAACGTCGGGCTGGAAGCGGTGGTGGGCACCGTGCCGATTGCGGGCGATCTGTTCGATCTGGCCTTCAAGGCGAACCAGCGCAACCTGGCACTCGCGACGCGTGCGCTCGAGGCGCCGGCTGCCACCGGGCGGCGGAGCGGTGCGGCGCTGGCGCTGGTAGTGCTGGTGGTGCTGGCGATGGTGATCCTGCTCGGCTGGCTGATCGTGAGCGTGTTTGCCGGACTGGTAGCACTGATCATCTGACGACGGCGCCTTGAGCCGCCGGTGTGCCGGAGCTGTAAAATGGTGACAACGGCGGGTAAGCGATTCAAGAAGACGGCGCGGCATGCCGGGGGAGATGGCAACTGGCTATGTTCCACCCATCGGAACGGGGCGGTACACCTCGCATCCCTCCGGTCATTCCGTTGTATCCATTATCGTTGTACCCATTCGACAAGGAGACATTGCATGAGCAAGTTCACCCACTTCACCAAGCCGCTCGCTGCCGCTGCCCTCGGCGCTGTGCTGATGTCAGGCGCTGCTTTCGCTCAGATGGCGACACTGGAGGAGCAGGCTGCACAGATCGAGCAGGCCATCGCACTGATGCCGCAATACGATGGCGGCGAAACCGGTCCGATCTCGGCTACCGCGACGGACGAAGGGCGCATCGAGCTGACTGGCATGGTCGAGGACCTGGAACAGATGAAAGGCATCCAGGACACGCTTGACGGCATGGAAGGTCTGGACCTGGATTTGATCGATAACAATATCGTCCAGCAGTAGTACCCGATTGCGGCGCCCGGCGAACACGCCGGGTAGCTGCGGGCGGGCGCCTCATCGTTGTCGGTCCGGTAGGTCCTGCCGATCCATTTGCAGGGTCTGCCGTGACGTCATCGCAACGTTGTGATCACCGGGTCGGAATAAGCTCGGCCTCGCAGCCCCGCGCACCCTTGGTGTGCGGGGCTTTTTCGTGTCCGGGCATCGTCATGTCGGACGACCCTGGTCACCAAACGTTCACGCGTTTCGGCGCGCGCGCTGGGTATGCTTTTTTCGCTCCCCTCGTCGCCCGTCCGGAATGCGTTTCTCCAACATCACCCGTGCTGCAGCCAACGATCCGGTCACCCCCGGGCTGAGCGAGCGTATCGCTTGTGTGCGAGTGCTGGCGATTCTGGGCATGGTGTATGTGCACGTACCTGGCATCGAGCAGATGATCGCGTCCGGGTCTCCGGCGGGATTCGGGGCGCAGTTTCTGATAGAAGGCGTGGGCCGCGCATCGTCCGCGTTGCTTGCGGTGGTGTCGGGCTGGCTGGTTGCCACCGCTCTGCTCGCTGGCCGCTCGACGCCGTCGCACCTGATCTTGCGGCGGGCACGTACCACGCTTGCACCGATGGCGTTCTGGTCCGCGGTGACCGTGCTGGTGTACTGCGCGGTATCCATCGTCCGACCCACCTTCCTGAGCGTGCCCGACGAGAACACGCTGGCTCTGGCGATGCGATTCGTCGATACCGTGTTCTTCCTGACCTCCGACCCGGTCGGACCGACGATGCACCTGTCGTTCCTGCGCGACCTGTTCATGTGCGTGGTGCTGGCGGGATTGCTGTTGCGTGCCCTGCAATGGGCGCCGGCGCTCGTGCTGGTGGCGCTCGGTGGCGTGTACGTAGCGCAGGTACCGATCTATGTCGTGTTGAGGCCGTTGGTGCTGTTCGGATTCGCGGCCGGGATGTCGCTGGCCCTGTTCCGGTCCAGACTCGACCGGCTGGATCGCTGGTTGCCGATGTGGCTGCTGGGTGGCTGCATCGCGACTGCATCGATCATGCTGGCCAAGTCCGGGTTCACGCTCTCGGTGCCCTGGACTTGGCCGTCTCGCCCGCCCATCGACCTGCTGGAGTCAGTCCTGTATCCGGCGGCCCGGCTGTGCTGGGCGCTGGTGCTATGGGCGGCCACGCAGCGCCTGATCGAACGTCCCTTCGCTCGTACCTTGCGTCAGGCGTCGCCGCTGATCTTCGTCACCTTCTGCACTCATTTCCTTTCCTTGACACTGATCTGGTTCCTGTGCCTCGAACCACTGACCGCGGGAATGCTCGGAACGCCGGCTTCCGCCGTGCTGCTGGTGTGGTTTCTTTGCGCGCCCGCCATCGCCGTGCTGGTGGCGCGGGTGTTGATCGCGATGATGTCGCTGTTGTCGCCCACGCTGTGCGCGCTGGCGGGGTTGGGGCGTCGGTCATTCACTCACGAACGCACCGCTGCATCGCCGGCCGCGCTCGTCTGAGCGACGCACGAGTAGAGTCGCGTCGGCGGTAGGCGCTCGGGCAACCAGTAGCCGTTCAGATGCCAGACCAGAAGCTTCAGCCTCTTGCCGCAGCGGCTGATGAACAGGTAGGCACTGCGATCCCCGGGGTCGCGTCCGAGTTCGGCGGCGACGAGCGCGGCAAGCCCATCGATCTGCTTTCGCATGTCGACGGGATGGCGGTAGACGAAGATCCGATCGGGCGTCCATCGCACGCTCATCGGGCGCTCTCGCGAGCGAGCTGCGCGATGGTGTCGACGCCGATGCTCAGCGGGCATTCGATGACGACGTTGCCGGCGAGGCGGATCGTCACCGCCTTCGCAGCGGCCGGAATGCCGGGCGCAGAAGGGGTCGGGGCGGTGCGCTTGCGCACCGGCACGAAGCCACCGGCCCTTGCCGCCGCTGGCGCGGCCGGCGAACCGCGACGCTTTCCAGCGAACTTCGCGCTCTTGCGGTAGCGGTTGCGGAACGCGTCGAAGGGCACGTTGTTGGACTCGCAAAACTGCCGCTGAGTGGCACCGGGTACGGCGGCAACGAAGCGGTCGATGATCTCGTCCCACTCGGCGGCGGAACGGCGGTCGATGGTGCGGGGCATGAGCGTGGAGGGTATCGGAGCGTCGGAGCAGACACTCTCCACGTGCCATCAGGCGCCAGCAATGCTGGGGGCCTATAGATCGCTTACACATCGAACGGGGAGAGTTGCTCGCGTCCGTCGATCGCTCGAGTCATGGCGGCATCGAGCGCGTAGCGCCAGCGCACCAGCTCCGGCGCATCGCTCGCGGGCAGGAACGAGCCCGGCCATTGCCGTATCGCGCGCTCGGGGTTGTCGAGCTGCAGCTGGCGGCGGCAGTCGAGAAAGTCAGCCCGGACGGGCAGCGTCAACCGATAGGGACGCGAGTCGATCTGGCCGTCGAGGTGTTTTCGCAATGCCGAGATCTCGACCTTGAGCGTGCTCGTGACTCGCCGACCGTCGCCGAGCAAGGCGTCGTGCAGCCGCGCCCCTTCGATGCCGTTCGGGTGAAGCGCCAGGAGGGCGAGGATTTCGAGCTGACGAAGGGACAGCTTCAACCGCTCTCCCCGAAAGTGAACGGCGGGCTGCCCGAGCAGCTTCAGCACAAGCTCGTCGGTCGGCGGCATCCCGTCGAGTCGTAGGGTCATCGCCCGGGCGACGCTCTGGACCAGCGCGGACGCCAGCGGTACCCGTCTCGAGGCAGACATCGAGACGTCCAACACGCCGAGGGTGCGACCGTCGATCAGATCGATGACCGGTGCGGCGTGGCAGGCCCAGCTCTCGAGACACGCCATCGTGTGTTCGACGGTTCTCACGGTGGCCGGTCGGCCGGACACGAGCGCGCGCGACACGGCGTTCACCCCCATGCTGCGCTCGTCCCAACACCCGCCGTCCACGAAGTGCACTCGTTCGGCCCAACTCCTCAGTCGAGTAGGGCCGCAGGACCAGAGAGTGTGACCGTTCTCGTCGGCCACGATCGCCACGAGCTGTCCCTCAAGTGCCGCACTCTCGAACAGCTCCAGTTCGTGCCCGCAGTGCCGACGTACCGCCGAGCCTTCCCAGAGCTCGGCGACGACGTCCGAGCTCGCCAAGGGGGCTTGTGCTCCGTCTATCGGCAACTCGTCGGCAAGGCGCCGGCCTGACGCCTTACGAATTCCGCGCTCCTGCTCTCGATCCACCGGCGGTCATCCGGTGGACGTGCGGAATTTCTCCACGCCCGGCAGGTTTTCGTCGAACATCGCGGTGTGGTAGGTCACCAAGGGGCTGAACGAGCGCGAGACGGTCGATGCGACGACGTCGTTGCCCGTGATGTACGTGAACCCTAGGTGATCGTGACCCTGATCGCGCGCGACGCGCTTGCTCGCGTTGATCAATCGAGTGGCTGCAGGTTCGAACGGCTCGCCTTTTTCGACACCCAGGTTCTCGAGTACCGCCGGAGCTGGATGCTCGAGTTCCATCGCTCCGTCGAGCCACGTCGCTCCGTACGCCGTCAGGAACGCCTCTCGTTGGTCGCGCGACCAATGGAGACGATCGAACGTCCGCTGCGAGTGCTCCAGGTCGAGCGGGTGAAGAACGTCGGCCGGTTGGTCCGGAAAGTAGACGGCACAAGCTCCGACGGCACGGCCGGATCGCTCGATGATAAGCGTCTCGTCCAGACTGCCCCAAACTACCGCGCCCTCCAGGTAGGCGGCGACGAGGAATTCCTGACCGCTCGCATTGGCCGCCCCTGCGAATTCGTCCCACATCGATCCGGGAAACGGCGGCGTCGTGGCAGCGAGCGTCATGCGAGCGACGAACTCGACGTCGTCCGCGCCAGCTTTCCGAATGTGCCAATCGCCGTCCTGTGCAGGTGCGGTGGCGGCGTTCGCGTGCGACTGGTGATCGTGATGGTTCATGTCCTCTATCTCTTGATGTTGAGGGGAGTGGAGAGCTACGTGGTGAGATGTCGGCGCACCGAGATCGGCTGAAGCTCAGCCGTCGGTCGGGGCGGCGTACTCGTCGGTTCGGCCCGCTCGGTCCCTGTAGGCGAAGCCGACCGACAGCGCGATCAGGGCGACGACCGAACCGGCCACCGGGGCGGCGTAGAGGTCGAATTCCCGCGAGGCGATTCCCCCGATGGCGGTGCCGAACGCCTGGCCGAGGTAGACCATCGAGCCGTTCAGGGCAAAAGCGACGGTCGCGTTCGCTCCGGCGAGGACGGCGATCCGTGCCTGTACGATCGGCAGCACGGCAAACAGGCAGGTCGAGCCTCCGAGGATCGCGATCGCGCACACTGCGACCCCCGTGGCGCCGCCCGGCGGCCAGATCAAGCCGCAGGCATAGAGAAGCTGTGCGGCGAGCGTGCCGGCCCCCAGCCATGGAAGCGGCCGGCGAGCTCCCTTCGCCAGATGCGCTCCGAGGACGAGTCCTGCGATCGCACCGACGCCGATCAGCGTCTGCATGATGCCGATCAGGGAGCCTGTGAACCCGGTCAGCGCCGTGACGACCGGACCGGTCAGTCCGGACGTGGCGAACGTCGCGGTGAAGCAGAGCAGCGTGATTCCGAGCAAGGGAGCCAGAGACTGAGCAAGCCCCTTTTGGAGCGACTCGGGCGCGAGGGAACGATCTGGCGCGGGTGCGTTCGGTACGGCCCGCCACACCGCCCAGAGCGCCGCGATGCACAGCGCCGCGGCGAACCAGAAGGTGGCCGACCACCCGAAGTAATCGCCGATGACGGAGCCGATCGGGACCCCGAACAGGAAGGCGAGCGAGTTTCCTCCGAGCACCAGAGCGAAGGCGGACGCGCGCCGTTCGGGCGGCACGAGCGTGACAATGATCGCTGACGCAGCAGGGAGGGTCAGGGCTCCGGCGAAACCGGTCATCGTTCGAAAGAGCACGAGGGCCTCGAAGCTGTCGGACAGCGCGGCGGCGACGTTTCCGATGCCGAGAAGGAGGACGACCGTGAGCAACAAGCGTTTGCGCGCCAAGGCGGCCGTGACGCCTGCCAGAGCCGGTCCGCCCAAGGCGCATGACAGCGTGAACGCGGTCTGCAGCTGCGCGGCCGCACCGACGGAGACGCCGAGATCCGTCGCCATCGGTTCGAGCAACCCGGAGAACACGTACGCGCCGGTACCGAACGCGAACACGGCGCCGACCAGTGCGCTCAGGGCCGCGACGGGTGATGCGTCGGAGGACGCGTGATCGCGGGTGGGAGCGGCGGCGTTCATTGCCCGTCCACCGATGTCGATGAGGCGAGCGCAAGAGGTTCGCCGAATCGTCCCCCCAGCGCCTGTCCCGGGCGTGGCGCGGGGAACCGAGCGGCATCGAGTCCGCTCGCGTTGAGCGCCGTTCGAAGCCGTTGTACGGGCTCGTGCAACGGCTCGTCGGTCAGTCGGAACGTACCCCAGTGATAGGCGATCGCCTGCGAGGCCCCGAGATCCCCCATGGCCCGCACCGCCTCCTCGGGCGTCTGGTGGCTGTACTGCATGAACCATCTCGGTGCGTACGCTCCGATGGGCAGCAGGGCGACGTCGAAGGGGCCGTGCGCGGCCGTAGCGGCGCGAAAGTGAGCGCCTGTCGCGTAGCCGGTGTCTCCCGCGAAGTAGACGCTGCCGGCCGGAGTCGACACCGAGAACGCGCCCCACAGCGCTCGGTATCGATCCCCCATACCGCGCGCCGACCAGTGGTGTGACGGATGAAGCGTCACGCTGACGCCGGGGGCGATCGTCGCGGTGTCGCCCCAGTCGCTGGCCTCGATCCGGCAGCCGGGCACCGCGTCGTGGACGATCGTGTCGTTGCCCAAGGGGGTGAGCACACGCGGCGCATCGCGTTCGTGAAGGCGTTCGATCGTGTCGAGGTCGAGGTGGTCGTAGTGGTTATGACTCAGGAGCACGACATCGATGCGCGGGAGGTTCTCGAAGTCGATGCCGGCGGGGTTGATCCGTTCGGGACCGGCGAAGCCGACGGGGGACGCCCTCGTCGACCACACCGGATCTGTCAGGAAGTTCAAGCCGGCGGTCTGGACGAGGAAGGTGGCGTGCCCGACGTAGGAGATGCGCAGCCCGGCCCCGTCGATCCGGACGGGCGGGGCATCGCGATCGGGAGGCGAGGGCCAAGCCGACGGCCAGTCGTCGCAGGCGCGGCGTGACTGCCACCGCAGCACGTCGAGAAAGCCGGTTGGATCAGGACTGCCGGGGTTGAAGAAGTGGCTGCCGTCGAAGTGATCGCTCGGTGGGCCGCTGTAGTAGGGGTTCGGACGCGTTCCCAACGCGGCACAGCCGGCAAGCCCCGCGGTTGGTGCGACCAAGGCGGCTCCCAGTAAGATCCGCCTTCTCACGTGTCGGACCCATCCGAATCGGCGCGTCTCGTCGCGTCTCGAACGAGTCCGAGCATCGCGTTCTCGTAGGCGTCCGGGTCACCGCCTCGAGCGATGGCGAGCGCCGCGCGATCAAAGGCGGCCGAAAGCACCTCCGCCAAGGCGGCGACATGAGCCGACGACGAGTCAGGCATCGCCTTCGACAGTCCTGTCGCGAGTTCCACGTCTCCCTTGCTGTGCGCGAGCAGATCGTCCACTTCTCGAGGACCGAGAACGGCAGGAGCGTCCACCAGCAGAAGCTTCGCTCGCCCCGGCACCCGCATCGCCTCGAAGAAGGCTCTCGACCCCGCACCGAGCCCGTCGTCGCCAGGATGCAGTGCGCGCGTGGCCGCGTCGACGTGTCGAGCTACGGCTTCGGCCTCGCGGACGACCACGGCGAGAAGCAGTGCTCGCTTGTCGTCGAAGTGGTGGTAGAGCGCGCCCCGAGTCAGTCCAGCTTTCGCGGCGATCTGAGGGGTGGCCGTGTCGGCGTATCCCGCATCCGTGAACAACTCCCGCGCGGCGTCCAGGAGCAGATGGGTACTGCGCTGGCGCCTCTCGAGCTGCGTCCGGCGTGGTGCCGGGGCATTGCTCGTCTCTCCGGTCCGCATGACTGGCATCTCCGTCGGCAGGGGCTCAATCGCGCCACTCTAGCAAACATACAGACTGATTGTATGTATATTGATCGGAGATATTCCTCTCCCCATCTCAGGCGGCTCGCTTTCATGAACATTGAACAGGGCACCACGAGCGTGCGGATGGCGGAGGTTCGGGACGCGGCCTTTCTCGCACGGCTTGTCCGAGCCGCCTCCATTCCGCCCTTCGACACGTCGTTCTGGGACGAACTTGCCGAGCCGACGCATACCCCGACGCTTGCCCTTCTCGCCGCCGTCTTCGAAGCCGGAGCATCGAGTTGGGGTGAGGCGACCGACTTCGTCGTGCTCCAGGTCGAGGAGAGGGGAGTCGCAGGGTGTGCGGTGTACCTGGAGGACGGTCTCGTGGATCGAAGCCATCCTCTGAGACTCGATCGACTGGCTGTCGTGGGCGAACGTCTGGAGTGGAGCGCACCGATCCTTGATCGCTTTCGCGCCGACTACAGTTCCCTCTGGGTCGACGGCATCGCCTCGAGCGCGACGCCGTTCGCCGCGGCGACCATCGAATCGTTCGCCGTCGATTCCGACTACAGGGGGCGTGGCCTCGGTGCGCTGCTGCTGCAGGCGGCCATCACTCGGGCCGAACGCCTCGGCGCGACGTCGGTCGGCATCAGCGCGATCACGGATAATGCCGGCGCGCACGCTCTCTATTCGACGCGGTTCGATCCGTGGGCGACCTACCACGCGGAGTTCTACGACAGCGACTTTCCGGGGCTGACGAAGTACCGCCTGCGCCTCGCGGCGTGAGAGACAACCGGGGCGGACGCACGCAGACAGATCGAGGCCGGAGCCGAGATTGTGGACGCTCTCGGGTGACTACCTCCTCGAGCTCCTCACCCCGGCCCTGTGCCGTGCCTCGAGCGTCGTCGAGGGCATTTCGCTGAAGAGCTTGGAGTAGTCTCCGGCGAATCGGCTCGGGTGTGGGAACCCCCAACGCGCCGCGACATCCGCGATCCTCGGGGCCCCTGTGCAGCGGACGAGCTCCTCGCGCACGCTGTTCAGCCGAACCGCTCTCAGGTACACCGCTGGGCTGAGTCCGACGGAGCCGACGAACGCGTTGTGGAGCGTCCGAGGAGACACGCCGAGCTCGGTGCACAAGGAATTCATTCGTACCCGCCGATCATCCCTGACCATCTCCAGGCAAGCGATACGAGCGCGGTGAAAGAGTCGGTGCCCCATCAGCTCGCGCACCGGGTAGGCGTCGCCGTGTTCGAGGCCCTCCAGGATGCACGACATGATGTCGCTCTCGTCCGAGCCGACGCCGGTGCGTTCGGGGGCGTCAAGCAGTCGCTCGGTGGCATCGACGAGCCGTTCGTGAACAACGCGATCGAGTCGCGTAACGCGCCCTATGGGCTCGCCGATCACCCGACAAGGGTATCGAGCGAAGGCCGCTCGTTCCACGGTGACAGCCATCGCCGCGAAGCCGGCCGGCAGCAGCAAGTTCATCACGGTGTCCGGAGGAATCACGATCAGCGGACGATCGGGCAAGGCCAGGCCGGACAGGAGTACCTCGGCCTGGGTATCCGCCGAGAAGGCGAACGTCCAGAGATCCGTGGGAGTGCGACCCATCTGATGCACCGTTCGGGACGCCGACTCCCGGTACACGGCGATCGAGCCGCTCGAGCGAACGCTGAGCTCGCCGTCATAGATCCCGGACGAGAGCTGCTCGTAGGCCTGGTGCCAACCGCTGATCGCACGCGCATGCGCGTCAGGATGCGAGAACCGGAGCGCGGAGGACGGTGCCACCATCGTCAGCCGCCCCTCGTTCTCCGGATCGATCATGCCGCCCACTCATCTCTCATGCGTTCAGCCGAGTATTTCGGCGGCCGCGCGTTCGCCCGACTCGAGCGCCCCTTCGATGTAACCGGTGAACTCGCGAGCGGTCTCCGTGCCGGCGAAGTGGACGCGACCGAGGGGCGGACGCACGGCGTCGCCGAACGAGGACAGCTCGCCGGAGGACTGCGACCAGCCGTAGGCGCCGCGACTGAGAGGGTCGCGGTTCCAGAGATACTCCTGGTACGCGATCGGGCTACGCGCTCCGGAACCGAACGAGCGAACGAGGTCGTCGATGACCGTCTCGCGTCTTCCTCGGCGGCCCATCTGGCCGAAGCGCAGCGCCTTCTGCCCCTCCACGAACCCTGCCAGCACGCCCTTTGACGTGGAGGGAGGGGTGACGTCGAACGTCGGTTGAAGCGTCTGACCTTCGCGACCGAACGAGAATCCGCTCAGTCCGGCCTCTCGCCAGAACGGTCGGTCGTAGACGGCGAGGACCTTCACGATACGGCCCGGAACCACGCTCGAGAGGGCCGTGTCGCGGAGGCCCGACAGGACGGGCTGGAAGGCGAGGCGAGCGCTCAGCGCCGGTGGCATGGCCAGCACCACGTGTCGAGCGCGCACGTCGCCACGATCGGTCTTGACAAGTACTTCGTTCGCCCGTCGCTGCTGATCGATCTCCAGCACCTTCGTCCTCAGCTGGATGGGGGCCTGGAGGTGGCGCGCCGCGACCCGGGCCGTGCCGCCCAATCCGCCGTCCACGAGCCATTGCTGCGCACCTCCGTCAAAAGCTTGCACGTAGCCGAGGCCGCCGTTGGAAGACAGGTACGAGAAGAAGGAAAGCGCAGACGTCTCGACGGCCGCACGTCCCACGACCGCCTCGACCGACTTGGCAAAGAAGTCCCTGCACGCCGCGGTCGAGCAGCGCGCCTCGATCCAGGCCTGCATGGTCTGCGAGTCGAGCGTCGCCGCGTCCGTCGCGCGCCACGGCTGCGTGGCATCGATCTGAGCCGCGGTAACCTCTGCTTCCCCGAAGGTGGTACCCAACTCCCCGAGCTCCTCGCCCGTCAGCAGTTCGTCGAAACTCTCACCGTCGACCAGGCCGTTCCTCGGTCCAACGCTGAAGAAGTTCTGACCGATGAGTGGAGTCTCGTAGAGCGATTGGCCTGCGTTCGCGACGAGTCCGGACAGCCGATCATGGCCCTGCCCGACCCAGGCGGCACCGATATCGACGTCGACCCCTCCGAGAGAACGTGACAGGGCACGTCCTCCGACGCGACCGCGCGCCTCGACGACCAGGACGTCGCGACCGGCATCGGAGAGTCGTTGCGCTGCACGGAGACCTGCGAATCCCGCACCGACGACCACGACGTCGACCTGGCGGGATCGACCGTTGCCACCGTCACCGGCCATCGATGGCGAGGTCACGCCAATGAGAGGGACAGCGCCCACCGCCTTCAACGCGTTTCGCCTGGTAACCATCCTAAGCTCCTTCCCGTTGGTAGTTCGTTGGTCCCTATCAAGCTATCCACGTGGATCGGAAGCAGGTAGCCGTATTCGGCAATCGAGCCCGAGCAATCGGCACTTGCCGGTTTCGGATACCGCCGCTGCGTTCACGAAGCTAAGCTGCGCGGCCGACGTCAACCGGCTCGCACTCGGATGGTCTGTGTCCGCTCGACGACCCATGCAGTCCTTCACCCCGCGAACGCGCGAGGCGCTCGATCGAAGGGCGAAGGCGGGCTCTTGATCCCGGTGTCGAGACAAAGCTCCTCGACGCGTCCCTCCGCCTTCTGGAGTGCTCGATCGAGCGGACGAACCACTGCCATCGGGGCTCTTCGGTCGATGGAACCTTGAGGCGCCACAACCCGTCGTGGTTCCTCGCGGTTCTGCTGTGCGCGTGTGCGAGCGCGCCGAGCGAGGAGAGTGGCGTGACCGAGACCCCTGCTCATCACCTGCCCTCTGGCGGCTACGTCAACGTGCCTCCCGAGCCGCCGCCATCTCTCGGTGGACTGCTGCGTTGGTGGTTCCAGAACCGACTGTCGCCACCCAGACGTCCGGACGAGGAGCCCTTGCACCGCCGTAGCGTGGTTCCGGCTGTGCCTCGGTTCGACAACGGGAGCGGAACGTCGCTGACTTGGCTCGGTCATGCCACGACGCTCGTTCAAATCGACGAGCTGCGTCTCTTGACCGATCCGGTGCTCGGTGACTCCGCGTCCCCGAGTCGCCTCTTCGGTCCCAAGCGGGTGGTTCCGCCTCCGCTGTCCGTCGACGAGCTACCGTGGATCGATGTCGTGCTCGTGTCCCACAACCACTACGACCATCTCGACGAGGACTCTGTCCTCGCGCTGCACGCGAAGCACGGCGAGCAGCTGCTGTTCGTGGTGCCGCTCGGGCTGAAGACATGGTTCACCGAACGTGGCGTGTCACGCATCGTCGAGCTCGACTGGTGGGAGTCGGTAGGCGTGGGGGAATCCGAGGTCGTTCTCGTCCCGGCGAGACATTGGTCCGCGCGGGGTGCGTTGGATCAGAACGCGACGCTCTGGGGCGGATACGTCGTGCGCGACCGCGTTGGACGCAGCCGGTTCTACTATGCGGGGGATACCGCCTACTCACCGCTGTTCGATGACATCGGGCGCCGGTTCGGGCCCATCGAGCTCGCGGCGATTCCGATCGGGGCCTACGAGCCTCGGTGGTACCTGGCGAACCAGCATGTCAACCCTGAGGAGGCGTTGCGCATCCACGAGGACGTGCGTGCCGAACACAGCGTCGCCGTGCATTGGGGGACGTTCGATCTGACTGACGAACCGCTCGATGCGCCGGTCCACGACCTCGACGCGGCGAAACGTCGGCTCCGGGTTCTGCCCGACGCCTTCGTCACTCTCCCGCACGGTGGAACGTGGGAATCCGGCGATCCACCGTCCGCTCGTGCGGGTCGGCCGTGAGGATCACGATCGGATGAACGGTATCGTGATGATCGCGCTGTGTTTCCACCTGGGAGGCGCGCTGTCGAGCCTAATCGTCGGCGCGGCGCTCTTCGTCCGTCGAAAGGGAGATCACGCCCACAGGTTATGGGGGGCGATCTGGGTCGGACTCATGACGGTGACGTCCGTATCGTCGTTGTTCATCGGAACGTCGGGCGCCTCGGGTGGGCTCGAATACCTTCACCTCCTGTCGCTCGCCACGCTCGCCGCCTTGGCTGCCGGTGTGATGTCGCTCTCTCGAGCGATCCGCCGACAGGGTACCTTCGCGATCCATGCCTCGATCTTCCCGACCACGTACTGCACGGCATTGCTCGTTCCGGGTGCCTTCGCCTTCGCCGAGGACCGTCTGCTCGGTGGACTGCTCGAGGGCATGGGGCTCGATGTGCTTCGGGTCGCCGTGTTCTACGGCCTGCTTGTCCTTCCCGCTTGGCCGATCACTCGCATGATGACGAGTTGGAAGCGATCCCGAACCTGACGGCGGTCAGGTATGTAGGCGATCAGTGGGAGCGGAGAGACGCTTTGGACGAGCCTTGGTAGCACGGTGACAGCATTGCGAGAGAGGTCCGTGGCGGTACCCTATATCGAGGTGTGCCGACGTTGGTAGCAAGGCCCGCGGTCCAGGCGACACGTACGAGTGTCATCGGACGAAAGGATGGATCGAACGTCGAGTCGGCCGATGGAGCGGACACGCTCTGCTCGTGTGCTCTCGGAGCACTACGCCTCTGGCCAAAGATCTCCCTCGCCCCACGCGCGTCGCTCCTCTCCTTCGACACGCTCGATCTCATCCAATAGCTCGTGGTCGATGAGTTCCTTCGACGCGCTCAGCGCCTCCTTGGAGCACCGGGTCAGGTCGTGCCATAGTGCCCCGAAATCGCCGTTGCATCTCGCGTAGAAGCGCCCCGCCAAGTCAGGGCGGATCAAGTCAGAGGGCAGTCGCAGGGGAAGTCGTCGCTCGAACGTGGCGAGAGCCGTTCGGAACTCGTCGTCCAGGGCGTGTTCCTGGAGGAGCGCGGCGAGGAGGACCCGCCGGCGCTGGAGCCGAGGCGCTTCGTCGCGGACCTCCAGTTCGGGGCGCTGGTGAGCTTCGGCGACGTCAAGCTTGCCTACACGCACGTGCTGCGCACCGACCAGTACGACGCTCAGCGCGGCGACACGAGCTTCGGGGCGGTGAATCTCTTCCGGGCCCGGTGAGGCTGGCGGCCTCCGGCGCGGGGCGCGACCCCGGGACGATCTTGTGGAGACGGTCGTGCGAGGCCGTTGGATCGGACCGGAAACGAGACGGTGCGGATCGATCCGCACGGTAGTCCGGGGAGCCCGTCCTGCCGATCATGGCCTTCACGATCGGACAACCCCGGAAGGCTCCATCCCGTGAACAGGAAGCTCGTCGTCACCGCGATCGCCTTGATCTTCGCCGTTCCCGCCGGCGTGCTCGGTTGGACCCGCCTGCAGGCGGAGATGCCCGCGTCCCCGCCGGGCGCGGCGAGCCCGGAGGGGACCCGGATCGTGGACGAGGGCGAAAACAGCGGGGACCCGTCTGTCGACGGCCCGCTCGATGCCGTGCGCCCGATCTCCTGGGCTCAGGCGACCGCGGACGACGGGCGCGCCGTGCGCTACCTCTCCGGGATCGTGCGCGCCGGCGAGCGGGCGCCTCTCGCGTTCGAGACGAGCGGCCGCGTCGAGCGCGTCGCCGTCCAGGTCGGGGACGCCTTCGCCGCGGGGGACATGCTGGCGAGCCTGGACGCCACCGCGCTGGAGCTCGAGCTCGACGAGCGCGAGGCGGCGCTCGCCGAGGCCGAGGCCACGCGGTCGGACGGGCGCCGGGACCTCGAGCGCAAGCGCAGCCTGTTCCGCGACGGGGTCGCCGCCGAGGCGCCGTACCTAACCGCCCGGGCGCAGCTCGAGACGCTCGACAGCCGCGTCGCGGTCGCACGGGCCTCGATCGCGCGCGCCGAGGAGCGTCTGACGGGCGCCACGCTGGTGGCGCCTTACGCCGGCACCGTCGCCGAGCGCTTCCTGGAGCCCGCCACGTTCGTGCAGGCAGGATCCCCCGTGATCGAGGTACTTGGGGACGCGGGCGGCCACGAGATCGAGGTCCGGGTGCCCGACTCGCTGATCGACCGGCTCGACGCGGACGGACGGTACACGGTGCGGGTGGGCCGGAGCCCGGTGCGCGAACTCGACGCGACGATCCTGGAGATCGGCACGCGGGCGATGTCGGGCGCCGCCTTCCCGGTGACGCTGCGCCTGGAGGGAGGCGACGAGCCGATGCGGGCGGGCCTCGTCGCCGAGGTGCGCTTCGCGCTGCGCGGAGGCATCGACGCGGCGCCGGACGCGCTGCGCGTGCCCGCCACCGCGCTGGTGTCCAGTGCCGGGGACGATGCCACCGTGTTCGTCCACGACGCCGAGAGCGCAACGGTCTCGGCGCGCGCGGTCCGCCTGGAGGGCCTCGAGGGGGACGAGGCGCTGGTGAGCGGCGATCTCGCCGAAGGGGACGTCGTCGCGAGCCGAGGCGCGGCCTTCCTGCGCGACGGGCAGCGCGTGACGCTGCTCGGCGTCGGCATTGCCCGGTTCGACCTCTGATGGGCTCGATCCGACGCCCGACCTTCGCCAGGAGAGCCCCGTGCTGACCCGATTCGCGTTCCATCACCAGCGTCTGACGCTGATGCTCGTCGTGGCCCTGATGGCCTTCGGCACCTGGAGCTACTTCACGCTGCCCGCGCAGGAGGACCCGAAGATCACGATCCGCGAGGCGATCGTGACGACGCGCTACCCCGGGCTCACGCCCGAGCGCATCGAGCAGCTCGTCACGCGGCCTCTGGAGGTCGCGATCCGCCAGATCCCCGAGGTCGAGGAGATCCGCTCGTCCTCCCTGCCGGGCACGTCCACGATCCACGTCGAGGTGCACGACCGCTACTTCGAACTCGACCAGATCTGGGACGACCTGCGAGCCCGGGTCGGCGCCGCCGCCGCGTCCCTGCCCGAGGGCACCCGCACACCGGTCGTGACCGACGACTTCGGCGACGTCGCGGTGCTGACCGTCGCCTTGCGCTCACCTGACCACTCGATGGCGGAGCTCGGCGACGTGGCCGCCCACGTGCGCGACAGGCTGTACGCGGTGGCGGGCGTCAAGCGGATCGACCTGCACGGCGCGCTGCCCGAGGCGATCTACGTCGAGACCGGCAACGCCCGGCTGGCCGAGCTCGGCATCGATCCCGAGCAGCTGGTGGCCGAGCTCCGGAGCCGGAACATCATCCGCCCGGGCGGTGAGATCGATACCGGCACCCGCGCGTTCCTGGTCGAGCCGACGGGCGACTACGACAGCGTGGCGGCGATCGAGGAGACGCTGATCCGGACCCCCGACGGCGGGCAGATCCCGCTGCGCGACATCGCCGACGTGCGGCGCGCCTACGTCGATCCGCCGCCGACGCTCGCTTACGTGGACGGCCGGCGCGCCGTGGTGCTGGCCGTGGCCATGCTCGACGGACAGAACGTGCTGGAGTTCACCCCGCGGCTGTCCGAGGCGCTCGACGGCATCGAGGCGGGGCTGCCCGTGGGCTACACCCTCGATGACGTGACGGTGCAGGCCGATCAGGTCGAGCGCGCGGTGAGTGGGGTGACTGTGAACGTGCTGCAGACGCTCGCGATCGTGCTGGCGGTCGTGGTGCTGCTGCTGGGGGTGCGGACCGGACTGATCGTCGGCTCGATCGTGCCGGCGGTGATGCTCGCAACGCTTGCAGTCATGGGCTTCATGCAGCTCCCCCTGGAGCGCATGAGCCTCGCCACCCTCGTGATCGCGCTCGGACTGCTCGTGGACAACGGGGTCGTGGTGGCTGAGGACTTCAAGCGGCGCCTCGAAGATGGGCTGAGCCGGGACGAGGCGCTCGAGGGCGTCGGCGCCGAGCTCTCCTTGCCGCTGCTGGCCTCGACCGCGACGACGGTGCTGGTGTTCTTGCCCCTGATGCTCGCCGAGCACGTGGCCGGGGAGTACACCCGCTCGATCTCGATCGTGGTGGCGATCACGTTGTCGGTGTCCTGGATCATCGCGATGACGCTGACGCCGATCCTGTGCCACCGGTTCATCCGCGTCGATGGCGCGTCGGGACCGGGCGAGCCCGCCGCACGGCCGTGGAACGAGCGCATGTTCGACCCGCTCACACGCGGCTACGAACGGCTGCTGGGCACGTGCCTGCGCCACCGCGCGGTGTTCCTCGCGATCATGGGGCTGGGGCTCGTCGCAGGTGCCGCCGGTGTCGCCACCGCCCCGAAGAGCTTCTTCCCGGGCTCCGACCGGGCCCAGCTGGTGGTCTACCTGGACTTGCCGGCGGGCATCACCACCCGCACGACCGACGAGGTCGTGCAGCGCGTGCTGCCGAGCCTCGACGACGAGGGCTTCGACTGGCTCGAGTCGCACGCCGCCTGGGTAGGCTACGGCGGCCCTCGGTTCGTGCTGTCGCTCACGCCGGTGGATCCCGCGCCCAACCGCGCGGTCATCGTCGTTCAGCTGGCCGACGACGCCTCGATCCCGGACTCGGCGAACGCGCTGCGCGCCCACTTCCTGGAACGCTTCCCCGAGGTCTCGGCCCGGGTGACGCCGATGTTCCTCGGTCCGAGCGACTCGTCGATCCTGGAGGTCCAGGTGAAGGGGCCGGACCGGAACTTCCTGTACGAGAGTGCCGGGCGCATCGAGGCGCTGATAGCGACGCTGCCCGGCGTGCTCGACATCCGCTCGGACTGGGAGGGGCGCGTGCCGCACGTCGTCGCCGACGTCGACCAAGCGCGCGCGCTGCAGGCGGGCGTGAGCTCGGCGGACGTCGCCGAGTCCTTGTCCGGCTTCTACTCGGGCCGGCCGGTGACGGAGTTCCGCGAGGGCGACGACACCATCCCGGTCATCGCGCGGGCCGCGGCGAGCGAGCGCGGGGATCTCGATCGCGCCCGCACGATCGCGGTGTACGGCGCGGGAGGGCAGGTGGTGCCGCTCGCGCAGGTCGCGGACGTGCGCATCGTCAACGGCTTCTCGCGCATCGAGCGCGAGAACCTGGAGCCGACCGTGACGGTCCAGGCGCGGTCCCTGAACATGGCGGCCGAGGATCTCGCGCCGCTCGTGCAGGACCGGCTCGACGAGCTCGCCGCCTCGCTGCCGCCCGGTCATTCGATCGAGCTCGACGGCATCATCACCCAGTCCGGCCAGGGCCGGGCGGCGCTGCTGGCGAACATGCCGCTGTGTCTCGCGGTCATGCTCGTGCTGCTGGTGGCCCAGTTCGACTCGTTCCGCCGCCCGCTGATCATCCTCGCGACCATCCCGCTCGTGATCCTCGGGGTGGCGATCGGGCTGCACGGCTTCGGCGCGCCGTTCGGCTTCATGCCGATCCTCGGGATCCTGTCGCTCGCGGGGATTATCCTGAACAACGGGATCGTGCTGATCGATCGAATCGACATCGAGCGGCGCGAGGCGGACGAGCGGGCGGGGCGAGAAGAAGGCGACGCGCAGGATGCGCTCGCGCCGATCGTGTCGGCGTCCGTCAGGCGACTGCGCCCGATCGTGATGACGACGGTCACGACGGTGCTCGGCCTGCTGCCGCTGATCCTGTCGCGCGACCCGCTGTTCTACGGGATGGCGACGGTGATGGCGGCGGGACTGCTGGTCGGCACGGTGCTGACCCTCGGGGTGGTGCCGGTGCTGTACTCGCTGCTGTTCCGCGCGGGTGCCGAACGCACCGGGCACCGGAAGTCCTCGCCGCGGCTCGAACGGCTTCACCCGGAGCCGGGTGCGTGAGCCGGATCGACCGGACTCGTGACGCCACGACGACGGGCGCGCCCGCCGACCGTTCCTCCGCACTGCCGCGTTGGGCTCACCGCTCGCTGTGGGCGATGCAGATGCTTGCCGCCCTTGCCTTCGCTGCCGCGGGCGGCGCCAAGCTCCTGGGCGTTCCCGTCGGTGGCAGTCCGGTACCGGCGCTGGTGCTGCTGGTGGTCACGGCCACGATCGCCTGGTTCCGCCGTCCGAACCGGGCGTGAGCGATCTGCCGGTGAACGGCCGACGCTGGGCGCGGGCCAGCGCCGCGCTCTACGCCCTCTGGAGCGTGCTGCATCTGGGGGCGGCCGCGAGCGTGTGGCGACTGGCCGCCTCGGAGTCGTCGGGACTCGTGCAGGGCCGACTGCAGCAGAACGCCTGGCACCTCGCCATGATCGCGCTGATCGCCCTGTGGATCGCCTGGACCCGGAACCGGGTGAACGACCGCGACGGCTTCCGTCTGAACGTCGTGCTCGTCGGACTGACCGACATCGGGTTCATCGCGCTGTTGCTGGTGCCCGGACCCGTTCCGCTCGTGCCCGGGGTGGTCGGACCGATCGTCTGGCTCGGCGCGCTCGCGTGCGGTGTGCTCGCGCTGCGGGCGGGAACGGCTTCCGAACGTTCCGCGATCGGGACGTGACGTTTCCGGTTCCGAGGTGACGGATCGAGCGGGCGCGCGGCAGCATCGACGATCCCTTCCATCGATGTCCTCGTGCCATGAACACCCCCGCCACCGTCACCGCCTTCACCAAACCCGACTGCCCGTGAACGCGCGCGACCTGATCGTCGGCGGGGACGCCCTGTTCCTGGGCTTCACGCTCGAGTCCTGGTGGCAGCTCTACGCCGACTCGCTCTCGAGCCCGTTCCGCGAGACGAACTACCGGCCCGAGATCTTCGTTCGGCAGGCTACGTGGGTACGTGAGCTACTTCGACGGCTACGGCGACTCGCTGATCGACTACGACCACTACCAGCGCCGACTCGGGCTGGGACTCGCCCTGTCCGGGCTCTACTGACGGGAAGGCGTCCGGTCGGGACCGTTCCGGAGCCGGCACGCATCGTTTCGCTGCGGGTGGTGTTCGCCGGCCGATGACGGGAGCAGGGTGGCATCCCCTGTCGCACCGTCGCGACGCAGCCGGTCCGTACCCCATGAGCATCACCGCCTACACCAAGCCCGATTGCCCGTACTGCGCCCGCGCCAAGGAGGCGCTCGAGGAGGCCGGCCTCGACTACCGGACGCGCGACGTGAAAGGGGATGCGCGCCTCGCCGACGAGAGCGTCTACTTCTCCGGCGTCGCCACCGTGCCGCAGGTCTTCGTCGGCGACCTGCACGTCAACGGCTCCACCGACGTGCTGGCCCTGCACGAGCGGGGCCTACTCAAGCCCCTCGCGGAAGCCGTGCGCGGGACGCTCGAACCGGATGCGGTCGATGCCGGTGCGCTGGCCCGCGGAGCCGAGGACCTTCTGCTGCGCGACGTCATTCCGGAGAGTGACGGAACCCATGATCCGGACCCGGACGCCTGGTCGATCCTGCACTTCTACAAGGACTTCTTCGGCTTCTGGCCCAACTGCTTCTACTACCAGCACCACTGGCCCGAGGCCTACAAGCTGTTCGTGTACTGCCACAACGTCGGTGCGATCGGTGGCGGCAAGGAAATCATCGGCGCCCCGGTGATGATGTCGGCAGGCTTCGCCTCCTCGGAGGTCCAGGGCTGCAGCTACTGCATGACGCACATGACGGCCGCCGGGGGCGATCAGTCGCTCGGCATGAACGACATGGCTCGAAGAGGTGCGGCTTCAGGCAAGCGTGACGGTGACGCTGCCCAAAGGCCCGAAGTCGGCTGACAACCGGTCGCCGGGCGAGACCGGCAGCGCACCGGTGCAGGTGCCGCAGAACACCACTTCACCGGCCTTGATGCCGCGTTCCTGCAGGGCGGGCTGGCCTAGCAACCAGGCGATCATGGCGAAGGGATGGGTGGCGAGCGAATCGCTGCCGGTGCCGGAGGCGACGGTGTCGCCATTGATCACCAATGAGGCGCGGCAGGCGGCCGGATCGTGGTCGCGGTGCGCACCGTCGATGACCGAGCCAAGCACGGTAGCGACGTTGCCGGCAGCATCCGCCACCAGCGCCTTGCCGTTGCCCGGTAGCGTCATGTCGAAGCGGCTGCCGACGAACTCGAACCCGGGGCCGACGAACTTCACCGCCTCGGCCACGCGTTGTAACAGTTCGTCCGGGATCGCACGGACATCGTGCTGGTGCGACTCCAGCCGCAGGTCGTGTGAAAAGCCCACCACGAACTCCGTCTCGACGTTGACCGGGTGCGAGCGCGGCAGTGCCACGGTAGCACCGTCGGCGTGATGATGAGCCGCTCTCAGCCGACCATGGAACGGTGCGGCAAGTTGCAGCGTATCCAGAGCGCCCTGCAGGGTAGCTCCGATCTTCAGACCGATGATGGCGCTGGTGTCCAGCCTGTCCAGCGCCGCCTGCACGGCATAGGCCTGATCCAGGGATGCCGAGGGCTGCGGCGCAATCCGCTGATCGTCGCGACGCGCGGTGTGCAGGGCGCTGGCGAGCTGTTCGCTGGAGTCGGACATGGCGAGGATCGTTTCGAGGTGGTGGAGCGAGCGAGCAGTCTACCGGCTTGGTCGGGACGTGCTCCAATCGGGCAGGTTGACACCAATCGATCGTCACGCTGTAAATCTGGTGTTACGGATCAGGGCGGCCGTTCGGGTAGCTCATCATCGAACGTTGTCAGGCCGCCCTTTTGCGAACAGTCGCCGTACCGATGAGCAATGACGAACAGAGCTGCCTGATCACCTACCTCGGTCACTATGTCGATCTGAGCGATCTGGACCACGAGCTCATTTCCGAACTGGAACAGGAGGAGCAGAGCGTCGGAGCACGTGAACGCGTGCTGTCCGCTGGCGACTCGGTGCGCACCTTGTACGTCGTCAAGTCCGGCTGGTTGTTCCAGGACACCGACTTGGCCGATGGGCGTAGGCATATCGTGCGCACCCTGCTGCCTGGCGATGTGTACGGGCTCGGCGAGTTGTCGAATCGTTCTGCCTCCACGCACCTCACCGCGTGCACCGACTCGGTGGTGTGCCCGTTTCCCAAGGGCGCTCTAGGAACGATCATGCAGCGCTCGCCGCGGCTGTCGGCCCTCTTGCTCGATTTGTCGGCGCGCGACCAAGTGCTGTACGTGGACCGGTTGAGGGCGACCTCGCGCATGTCGGCCAAGGCCCGGGTGCTGACGCTGCTGCTGACGATGCTCGACAGGCTCAGGGTCACCGGTGCAGGGCGGAACGATTCGATGAACCTGCGTCTCAACCAGAGCGAGATCGGCGATCTGCTCGGTTTGACCAACGTCTCGGTCAGCAAGGCAATGGTGGAGCTGGAGCAGGCCGGTGTCATCTCGCGTGATCGCACCATGCTTGTACTGCCGGACCGACGCCAAGCGGCGGTATCGGTCGATCACATCGATCGCTACAGCGAGTTGGACACCAGCTGGTTTCCGGACCTTGGATAGAGTCGGACGCACGCCTTGTCCTTGAAGGATCGTGCAGACCTGGCAGCGAAGCGGGCCGGCGCGATGCCGGCTGTGCAGAGGGTGCCGGGTTGCGGTACGAGGATCGTTTGGAGCCCTTTCGCTACCTCTTTGTCAAAAGCGCTACGGGTGCATGTAGGCCTTGCAGCAGAGGCCCCTGGGCGGGCGTTGCGGCGGTTGAATGCATGCTCTCGTCAGACGCGGTCCGTGCCGAGCGGCGCTGTCACGAGCGGGTACTCACGAATGCACGTAACCAGAGGTATCGAATATGAGCAGGCAAGCCGATAGCGCGAAGGCCGAACAGGCGGCTCAGGAAGCAAAACAGCACGCTGGCGCCTTGGCGAGCAAGGCGGGTGATGAGGCATCCCGTGTCGCCGACACGGCGCTCGATGCGGGCAAGCAGCGCGCCGAGCAGGGTTTCGAGCGCGGCAAGCAGGTGGCCGAAGGGCACGTGGAAGCGGTGCAGGGCGCACTGGACGGTGCGGCGAGGAGGCTGAAAGAACAGGACCACCCGTTCGCCAGCTATGCCACCGAGTTGTCCGGCCAGCTCTCGTCGCTGTCCGAGCGCATCGAGACGAGCTCGCTCGATGAGCTGGTGCGCGACGGACGGCAGGTTGCCAGCAACAATCCCGGATTGTTCATGTTGGGTGCCGTGGCCGTCGGGTTCGCCGCATCGCGGTTCCTCAAAGCCTCCGAACGGCACGGCGAGAGCGACTACGTTCAGGCCGACTCGTTCGACGAAGATGAAGACGAGGTGCACGAGCGCTATCTGACACAGGCGAACAGAGGTGCGGTGCCGTATCAACGGGCCGCCTCGCATCCGGTGACGCCGGTTCCGCAGGACTCCGCCGCGGGCAATGCGCCGACTGCGAGTGCTGCAACGGCGCCATCGATCGCTCGCCCTTCCCCCACGAAGATTTGAGGAGCTTATTCATGTCAACCACCGAACGACACGCCCGCATGGCGCCATCCGACGCACCGAACGACGATAGCGTCACCGGACTGGTATCCCGACTGGCGACCGACATCTCCGAGCTGATGCGCGGCGAAATGCATCTCGCCCGTGCAGAGATTCGCGGGTCGGTGAACGATGCCAAGCAGGGTGTCATCTCCCTTGCCGTCGGCGCCATCGTGCTGCTGACCGGACTGCCCATCCTGTTGGGTGCGATAGCTTTCGCCCTTTCCGCCTTCACCGGACTTGCGCTGTGGGTGTCGTTTCTGATCGTGGGGCTGGTGGTGAGCGTCATCGGTGTGGTGATGGTCAAGGGAGCCAGTAGCAAGCTCTCCGCGGAAAACCTGGCACCAAGCCGAACGGCCGCCTCACTCGAGAAGGACGGCCAACTGATCAAGGAGCAAGCACGATGAACAACGACAGGAAAGCTGCCGGCGCGCATGATATCGACGTAGATGCCGAGCCCGGCACCATCGAGGCGCAGATCGATGCCAAGCGTGCCGACATCGGCCGGACCCTGGGTCAGCTTGAAAGCCGATTCAGCCCGGATAGAGTGGTCGACTACCTGAAGGACAATGGCGGCGACATAGCGGGCAACCTCGGTCGCAGTTTCAGGGACAACCCGGTCCCGTTCCTGATTACCGGGGTGGGGCTCGCCTGGTTGATGAGCACGCAGCAGAATGCAAGTCGAGAGCCCTCCTATCCGCGTTACCGCTCTTCGCGCTACGACGGTGACCCTCGCTATGAGGAGGACGTGTCCGCCTACCGGCGTATCGGAATGCGTCCGGCCCTGCAGGGTGACTATGCCGGGGCGTCGGGCAGTGATGATGGCGACGATTCCAGCGAGGACGGGGTGATGGACCGCATGCAGGCGAAGGCATCCACCTTGGCCGCTCGTACCAGCGATCGGGCCGATGCGGTGGGGCGCCACGTGTCGAGCGTGGGCGAAGACGGACGTCGGCGTCTCGAGCGAATGCGTAACAGAGCTGAAGCGCGATATCGACGCATGAACGACGACGCACGCCAGCGCTACGATGGGATGAGCTCCAGCGCACGGTTGCACTATGATCGATTGAGCGACGATGCCGCGCAGCAGTACGATGCGCTGGGCGACGAGGCACGCAGGCAGTACGATCGTGCGCGCCGAACGGCAGAGCAGGCCGGACGACAGGTCCGCCAGCACGCCAACGACCTGGGGCAGCGTTCCGCCAGCTTCCTGCGCGAACAGCCCTTGGTGGCCGCGGCGATCGGCGCCTCGATCGGCGCCTTGATCGGGTCGTTGCTGCCGCCGTCGCGTACCGAGGACCGCTACCTGGGTGCGCAGGCGGATCGCTACCGTGACGAGGCGATGGACCTGGCCGGCGACAAGATGGACACGCTGGGCGAGCAGGCCCGCGAGACGATGGGTCAGGTGCGTCAGGACGCCGAGACGGCGTTGGAGTCCGCGGGCAAGCAGGCTGAGAAAGCTGTTCGTCATGCGGATGCCCAGGCGCAACAGGCAACCTCGAAGGCGGCTGACAAGGCCGATGTTTCAGCCGGTTGACCCGCACGGCCGACACCCCGTGCGTGATTGACGGGGCATCGGATCGCCGGTCTCCATGATCTACCGATCAACGTCCATGGAGACCGGCAGGCCCGTGCATTCTCGCCTGCTGCGTGGCGTGTCGCACATGGGTTGTCACGGGTAGCGTCTGCAGGGCACGTAGGCCGGTACGATGCGCCCACGCGACCCGAGCCGTCCGGTCGGCCAGTGCCATGTCGGGCATTCGAGCATTCAAGTGCGCGAAGACGGCGGCCGCCTCGCGCAAGGCGAGTTGAAGGCCGAGGCAGGCATGGGTTCCCGACCCGAAGCCGAGATGTCGATGCGGGGCTCGCGCCGGGTCTATCGATTCGGCATCCGACCAGATGCGGTCGTCGTGATTTGCCGCCCCTATCAGCGCGGCGACGGTACTGCCGGCGGTCAGCCTGTGACCGCCCAGGTCCGTGTCGTCGACCACGAAGCGCGTTTTTGACAGCTCTACCGGTGAGACCGCCCGAACCAGTTCGCTGCAAGCCCGAGCATCGGGACACGTTGGAAATCCGTGCAGGCCGCCGGCGTTGCGCAACAATTCCAGCACGCCCACTGACAGCAGGTGCGTCGTGGTTTCGTGGCCCGCCAAGTAGAGCGTGAAGACCATCGACACGGCAGCGTTCCGATCAAGCGGCTCACCGCCGTCCGACGGGTTCGCCAGCAGGCTCAGCAAATCCTGCCGAGGTTTCATGGTGCGCGCTTCCAGTTCGTCGGCCAGCATGGCGGAAAGCTGACGCAGGAAGGGCATGGACCTCAGCAGGCTGACCGGGCCGTGGATCGATGACAACCTGGCCAGTGCGCGTCCGGTCGGCGTGTCGGGATCTCCGAGGGTCGGGTCGAGGCCGAGCAGATCGCTGATGATGCGCAGCGGCAGCGGTCGCGCCAGATCGCGTACGAAACACGGTGCTTTCGATCGCGCCAGTGTGCTCACGCAGCGTTCGGTCTGCCTGTCGATCGCGGGTTGCAGGGCCTCCAGGGCGGCCCGACGGAAGGCGATGTCCACCTGCTTGCGGCGATGACGGTGCTCATCGCCCTCGTAGACCAGCAGATTGTCCGCCAGCCGGTGCACGGAGGCGGGGAGCCACCAGGCGGTGCCGGTGCGGCGACGCCGTCCGACCCGGGTCGCGTCCACGGTGAAGCGCGTTTCGTCGTCGAGCACTTGGCGAGCGGTATCAAGGCGCGTGGCCAGTGCCGGCGTGCCCAGCAAAGTGATGCGTGCCCGCACCACCGAGCCGGCATCCTGCAGACGACGCCAGGTGTCGACGGGTCGGTCCTTGGTGGCGGGAGCTCTCAGGTCGAGTTCGACCATGGGCGGAAGGCGACTCGGACAGGTCACAAAGTATCGTGGCGGGTGAGCGGGTGGGAGGGGGGATGAGCAAAGTCCGGTACGCCGCTTGCTCGAATCGGATTGCCCGCGCAGGATCGCCCTCATGCCTGAGTCTCATGACGGCACGCCTCGCGTGCACATCCTCGAACGACGACTGCTGTCCGATGTGTGGGCGCGACTGGAGGGGCTGTCCTTGCGCTACCGCCGGCACGACGGTCGCCTCGATGATCAATTGCGCGAGGTGTATCACCGTGGCCACGGTGCCGCCATCCTGCTCTACCACCTGGAGCGGCGCGCGGTATTGCTGGTGCGACAGTTCCGGGTTGCGGCCTGGGAGGTCGAATCGTCCGACGGGCGTCATCACGCGGATCGGCTTGGGCCCTGTGGTGGCGATGAGCCCGGGTTCCTGCTCGAAGTGCCTGCCGGCATGTTGGATCACGGCTCGGGCGCACGCACCGTGGTGGCCGAGGCGCGCGAGGAGGCCGGTGTGCACGTGGGCGAGCCACAGTTCCTGTTCGCGGCCTACGCGAGCCCCGGATCGGTCACCGAACGCCTGCAGTACTTCGCGGCACCCTACGAAGATGCGCAGCGCACTGGCAGTGGGGGAGGGCTCGCCTCGGAAGGAGAGGACATCGAGGTCGTCGAGATGCCGATCGAACAGGCATGGCAGCGCGTGCAGAGCGGGGCGATCCGTGACGCGAAGACCATTGTGTTGCTGCAGCACGCGCTGCTTGGTCCGTTGCGGTCATGATTCACAAGCAAGCGCTGTTTGCACCTCTATACTCGGATATCCGCACGGACGTGGCCGACTCGTCACACTTCGACGGTCGGATCGGGCGCTGATCGATCCAGCGCTCGTGGTACGGGCACCGCGCAACGCTTTCCGGGGAGAAACCGATGGAACACACGACCTGGCCAGGCCTCGCCTGCCACCGAGACGACAAGCGACCGCTATCGACCTTGTTCGGTGCCCTGTGCATCGGGCTTGGCATCAGCACGGGTGCTGCCAAAGCCGCGGTGGTCGACGAGCTGGACCTGCAGGGCGTACCGGCCACACCGCTGCGCTACGAACAGGCCGGTGTCACGGTGACCTGGGGTCTGGGGCGGGACGTCATCGCGAACGGATTCTCAGTCGATGGTCGTGCTTTCGGACGCAGCGATTCGGTCAGCAGGATCGCGCTTGAGCGTGGCAACGCTGTCGAGCAGATCGGCTGCAGCGTGTTTGCCGAGCGCAACGACGGCGCAGGCGAGGAACTCGCGCCAAGCTTTCCGGCGCGCATGGCCGATTCGGCCGCGTGCGATGTGACCCGCGTACTGGAGTCGCGCACCATCAACCGCGGTGTGCTGTCGCTGTTCTCGAATCAGGGTCCGGGAGCCGGCAACGTCGAGCGGGCCGATTTCATCTTCAACCGCGGTGCGCTTGCACCTTTTGATGCGAGCGAACTGGGCGCGGCCGGTCACCCGGTAGCCGAGCGGGGTGGTGACAGCCCGGTGCGCATGGCGGCCATTCTGGAATTGGACGCGTCCGGCAAGCCGTCGCGCTTCGGTCCGCCCGTGCGCATCGGTGCTGCCGGCTGCGCCGACGGTGAGCTTTGCTTCGTGCCCACGACATCCGGGTACTCGTTCGCTCTTTTGCGGTCGGCTGATGACGAGCCGCAGGCGGCGCCGCTACCGGTTGATCTGGCCGACGACACGTTGTCCATCGCGTTCGTTTCCAGCGAGCAGCTCGGGCTGCGCGCCGGTCAGCTGTACCACGGTTACTCTCTGTTCCCGGACGATGTTTCACCGGGACAGTTCGACCTCGCCGATCCGGCCAGTTTTCCGCTGGACACCGTCGATGACAACGCGTCGGCCGGTGGCGGCCTCGATCTCTACGGCGGACTGGGCGGCCACTTCGTGGCCAACGACTTGTCGAGCGTTGTCGCCACGGTCTTTCTCGACACCGACGGTGACGGTGTGCCGAGCATGGGTGACGCCGGTGTCGCCGACATCCTCATCACGCTGTTCAGCGATGCCGATGGCGATGGGGTGTTCGATGCTGAACTCGACACGGCCCTGAGCGACAGCATCACCAGCGACACCGGTGGTGTGGTGCGATTCCACGGCTTGCCGGACGGCACCTACTTTTTGGTCATGGACGCCAACGACCCGGACGTGCCCGGCGGTCTGGTCTCCGAACCCGCATCGGACACGCGCACGGTGATCGTCGCCGGCGGCTCCGACAACGGACCGATCTCGTTCCCGTTCCAGGATGGATCTGGCGTGGGCACCGGCACCGGCACCGGCACCGGCACCGGCAACGGCAACGGTGGTGGTGGTGGTGGTGATGGCGGCGCGGACGGTGCTGGTGGCGGCGATGGTGCCGGTGGCGGTGATGGTGCCGGTGGCGCGGACGGTGCTGGCGGCGACGAGGGTGCGGGCGGCGCGGACGGTGCTGGCGGGGGAGAGGGTGCGGGGGG
>JAUKWC010069050.1:0-34279 GCA_032356245.1 Endocladia muricata
ATCGCCCCCCCGCCACCCCCCCCCCCCCCCCCCTAAGAAAAATAAAACGCTATTGAATCCACATCCTACTCCATTCACTGACACGGGGCATGACCGCAACGTGGAATACTTGCGCGCACTGTTGCCGCGATTCAAAATCGAAAATCCGCATTTCAATCTGGCCCATCACCACAAATCCCCCCTACCAAAAGAGCCCTGGTAAGCACCACGAAGCAGCAGCGCTGAGCGCCTGTCAACTGGCGCACGCGCAGCACACCGTGTGGCAGCAGACTATCGGGGGGGGGGGGGAGGGGTTGGGGGTTGTTTTGGAACGATTCCCGTAGGGTTTGTTTGTTTCTTCTTCTTTCTTGCGAGTAAGGTGTGGGGATGCATGCGCGAAAGTGCAGTGACGTGCGTGTCACATTGCCCGTACGAGGAGGTCGGTTCGTTGGAGTTGGTGGTGAGGATGAATGGGAGGGCAGTGCTTGTCGGGTGATGCGAAACGAAAGGCACGCACAAATTTGTAAAGTTACATCCTTTTTGCTCTGGCTTTTTGGCCACGCCCAATCCCAGAGCTCATCACTTTGTTGTACGTGCTTCTTAAAAGGCATAAAACCCCTTCCCCTCACCCCCCACCCCCACCCCCTCAAACGCCAAAACTGCCCACTTTGTATACGGACACATACTAAAAACACAACAACAGCAAACAGCAGCGACAACAACAAAAACAATAGCAACGACAACAACTCGTCCTCGCAACTTTTTTTTGTGTGTGCTTGCAAACTCATCACTACACTTCCCTAACAACTTGTATCCTCGCCAATTGTTTCCTACTGCGTCACCCGTAATCGAAACTTCAAGCTATTCTCGCTCACTTGCGCCCCGATCAACACCACACGCCCCACGTCCATGATCCCCCCTTGCCCACTCGCCGCCGGCCACCACAATAACCCACTATTCACTTCACTCGTCTTCAACTTGTCCATACTGGTCTGCACAAAGCCCAGGCGCACATGCCCTCCTCCCCTTTGAAACTGAAAGATCTCCAGTCGCAACAACTTATCCTCCACCCCGGCCGTCACAGCCGCCACATCCCTGGCCAGCCCCCGAAACTTCTTCTCATTCTTCTCCAGCACCTCTGACCGGTACACCGCCGTATACTCCCCGCTCTGCACCTGTCGCGAAAGCACATAAAACACCCGGTGTCCCCCCTTAGTGCTGGACCCCATGTCCACATTCAGCTGAAATCGCACCGTCTGCGCGCTGGGACGCAGCGCATCGGCCGACAGCACAATGCACCCCGCATCCGGCACGCGCACACTCTCCAGCGGCACCTCCTTGCGCAGCAGCGCCTCCGAAATCACATCCTCCAGCGCGCACTGCGCCGCCCCGAGGAACACCTGCTCGTCCAGGCGGTCGCTTCGCGTGCGTCGGTCGTACACCTCCACGCGCAGCTCTTTGCGTCGCTCCCGGACGCTGGCACAGCACACTTTCAGCTTGGTCACAAACCGGTGGTACGCGTCGTGCAGAATGGTCTCGGTGCGCCCAATCATTTCCCACGTGCAGTGCGGCGGGGGGTCGCGGTAGAAAAAGACGGCAAATGGGCGCAGTGCTTGGCGACGGTCGTGTGCAGCGCGGGGGGACAGGCGCGACAGCAAGGTGGGCGGGGGCGTGAGGGCGTGGCACTCGAGGCTGAGTTCGAGGGGGTACTTGGTTTCCAGGGCTTTGAGGAAGCCGGGTTGCTGGATGTTGGTGGTGGACCCGAGCAGGAGGCGTGACGACTTGGGGTACTGCAGGCGGATGCTGTTCACGGCCCCGTCGGGCACGGAGGACGACTCGTCGGGCGCAATGGCGCCGCCGCGACCCATTGTCGACGACTAAGAAAGAAAAAAGTAGTAAGAAAGGAAAGAAGAAGAGTGGGGAATAAAAACGAGTACTGCAAACAGGCAACCGATTGGGAAGCGGTACGGAAGGGAGGGCGGAGCGGAGTTGGATGTGAGAACAAGAATCAATGCGGAGGAAGTGGGGAGAGGAAGAGAGGGGAGTTGCAATTAACGCAAGCAGGTCGAGGTACGATAGTTTTCGTACGAGTGTTTCAAGCGGATGGCGCAGATTTAAACAACCGGGGCGAGATGGGGCAGATGGAGCGAGTCGATGCAGTGCTGCACGAGCATGTCAGAAGAATGGCACTGACGCGCTTTCATGCCACGTCAGGTTTCGCCACACGTAAGTGATCGCCACGGTTTCTCCCTCATTCCCCAACGGCACAAAAAAAAAGAGGCCCCTACTCCGAATCTGGCCCCATTTTTCGAAGCACAGACGGTCTGCGGTGAAACAGGGGAGGGTGAATGTGCGTGGCCGCCTGCCGTACCAGCAGCTGGTCTCGCGACTGGTGGAAGTAGCAGTTGGTATCCAAAAAGTAGGTGTGTGCTCGCAAGGTGCGGCCATCAGTTTGTACCCCTCTTTGGCTGAGCACGATCACTTGGTGTGAGCTGGGAGGGGTTTCAGGGAAATGGGGTTTCTTTTAAGATGGTCAAGCTTATGATACAGCGTGGGGCTGGGGAGGCAGGGAGGCAGGATGTGGAGGGGAGGGGGGAGGGGGGGGGATAGGCACCGAGAGTGTGGAGCAGGGTGGGTGTGGGAATTGTCATGTCGACCATAATTTAAGACAAGTGCGCCTGGACGATGCGTGCGTGTAACGTGGGAGAAATGCGGCGAAAGCAGCTGGTGTATTGTATGAGCCTCGCCCGGAATGAGCCCTGTTGCAGTCGCTCTGTGGCCAGGCGCGTGTCTGCAACTTCCACTCTCAAGGGCCTGCGCACGTGCTTTGCACGATCTGGGTATCACTATCCATGTGTGCAGGAGATGCTATACCTCGTAAAGCCCCATTCTATAGCAAGCCTTCATCTGAATGCATGAAGGGAGAAGCGTTTGACAAGGGAGGGGGAAGCAGTTTGGAAGGTGAGTCGCACGGTAGAATGCCGGGATAAGGTGAGAAATGGGAGTTGGGTGTGTGTGCGTGGTGGAGCGGACGTAAGTGTTTGTCAGGATGGGTTGAGTGCGGGTCGGAGAAGAGGATTGGCAGGCTTGCCATATGAGAGACCTAGCAATAGGGCTTGTCACCAGTGCCAGCGGAGGTTTTTATAGTGACGGTGCATGCTTAAGTGCGTGGATGGGAATCCACGTTGCACTGGCTTTTTCCGCTATGTTTATCTTTTTCGGGTTGATGGGGGGGGGGGGGGGGGGGGGGGGGGGGGGGGGGGGGGGGGGGCCCCGGGGGGGGGGGGGGGGGGGGGGGGCGCGAGGTAGGAGATGGGATGCCAGCTGTTGAAGCAGATTTGGCACGCAAGTGGAGCAATTGGTTGGTAGAGGAATTGCTCATTCGCATTCGCACGCGTCATGCGATGTGCGTTTTATGGGCTTGAGACAATTTGGTTTAAGGATGACGCAAATTGGTGCGTGTGTCAAAAAATCTAGGTTAGCGACGAGTCTCAGGGTGGAGTATACTGCTGTTGAAGAGTACTGTACTTGTGTCGAGATCTCCTTAGGTTGGCGTCGTGCGGCTTAAAAGACCGTGGTTCCAAACCTTTTGTTGCGGACGTTGCTTTCGGTATCTTTGTGTGTAGGTAAATCCGTCAACGGCGTACGCTGCTGTGTGTGGCAGAGGGACGTAAACCGTATTTCATGTAATGACGAGACAGTGTACAGTACAATGCGGAGGGTGTATTCACCGCAGAATTCCTGGTATGTGTACGGCTTTAAGAGTCACTCCACCGCGCATGCGGCGGGCAGACGCGTCAGCCATGGCGACAAAAATGCTCGACGAGCTAGCATACTCCCGATTGACATATTGCAACGTGAAACCGTATAGCAAGGAGTCAGAGTCACGCGGTTTGGCGTCACCACGTCCGAGTGCCTCCCCAGTCCTATCAGCTTCGGGGTTTTTAAAAGTGCCCAAAAGAGTGTCTCGTACAGAATACTCATTTCCGATGGCTCTGAACGACTGAATGTTACGCAACGTCCAGGACAGTTGTGTTGCGCAAGAAACCTCGTGTGCACTTTCAGCTACCGTGTTTGAATCATCTCGTTGGTCACCATCCAGGGGCTCTTTGCAATGAACAGATCCCTTCTCACAGGCAACCAACCGTATCTGTACGGCTACGGAGCTGGCCACTCGCTGAGTCGTAGAAAGATGCTTTTAGAGCACTTCACTTGCCCGTGTGCCGCATACAGTCTCGTGTTTCCGATGTCCTCAAGATAGAAATTCCTGGCGGCAAGCTAATTGTGCTTGCGGCCTAGGCGGGCACAGCAAAAATCCGACATTTTGCTCCTCAGGAGTGACCGCGTGGTCCTCTGACGTCAGTCCGACCCCCCATCTATTTTCATCACTCACCCGTTACCGGTTGATTTTCAAAGTCCGCGCATTTATCCGGAACTTAGCTTGCGGCACGCCCAGCAAGTCCCTTTTTGTACACCGGTCGACTAATACCTCCGGCCATCTTGCTTCAGACCCCGGAAAGCAGACCACCATACTCTTGTTCACTGCGCAGTATCAAAGAGAGAGAGCTTTTATGTCAAAGGGCGTATTTGGCTGATCTGCTTTCCGAACAGTCGACCGAAGCTTTTACCTGTGGAACCCAAAGTGTGCTTTCAATAGATTTTGGAAGCACGCCCGTTGCGCTTTTACAATACTAAAAGAGCGGCGCTCGCTTACCTCTGCTCCTTCAATCAAATACTACGTATGTGATACTGTGTAGAGAAGGTGGTAACAATCTGCAGCTGGTCCGTCACAGCGGCAACGTCCACAGTACAAAGCCGTACTCTCTATCTGATTTGATAGGCTCTGTGTTGTGTCAAAGGGGAATGAACAGGATCGTTTTTTGAGTCAGCAGTGAATGTGTGAACTGCAGCGTGTGTGCTAGGGGGAGGACCGCCAGTCCCGCAGAGTCGGAACGGAAAAGACACCCTTTCGAACTAGTGTACTGAAAATTCCATGTTGTGGGGCTTGTGCAGGTGTTGTAGAAGCATGCTAAGCTTCAGCTTCTCTTGCTTTTCAAGCTGAATTCTCCGGCATAACTAGGTGGTTCCTGGATACGATGCCTTTCGGTAAAAACGTCACGCCGTTAGAGCTTTTTTACTAGAGACTGAATACTCGCCTGCTTCCGACTCGATTTCAAGGCATTCGCACGTGATGGCGGCGTAAAGTCAAGCAGCCGTACAGAATGGCAACTGGAAGTGCGTGCATTTTGCACATCACCGACTTGTAATAGCGAAACTGTCGTCCTCCGCAAGTAGCTCTCACAAATTGTTGTGTAAAAACTCGAAATCTGGATGTGACCACCGGCACGACTCGCAGATCCTGTGCATGGGGTGTTCAGAAACAGAAACCAACGGTAGACGCATGAGGCCAGACCTCTCAGCGTCTCCTCCAGGGCAACAAGCACGCGAAATTGAACACGTGAACAAGTCTGCGAAATTTTGTTGCCTGCTACATGTTTGTCTTCAGTCGTCAGAGACGTGAAAAAAAAAAAAACTCCTTCATCCTGTGTGGAATAGCTTCCAGATATACCCTACTTCCGTCGTTCACCCTCCACTCACCCTCTGCGCCCTCTCCACCACCGTAAAAGTCTCATTATGTGAAGAAAACTATCCAAACTACGCGTGCATTCGTGTCCGTACTCCATCTCAACTCTGCCACTATGGATCCCGCCTCAACGGCCGCTGCACGCTCGCTGCTTCCACCCGGCTTTCCCCCCACCATCTACGCCGACTGGGCCGCCTCAGCACTTCCGCTACCCTGTACCCCTCCTGCGGCGCCTCTCTTTCTTCCCCCCGCACATTCTGCCCATGGGTTGATGCGGAGCGCGCGGCGCGCGCTCGGCGAGTTCCTAGGTGACCAAGGGGACAATTACCACGTCGTGTTCACATCGGGTGCCACCGCGGCGTTGCAGCTCGTGGCTCAAAGGTTGCCCTGGAAGAAGGGAGTTCTGTATTGTCATAATCACGTACACAATGCAGTTCTTGGTATGCGTAACGTGGCCCTAGGGGGAGGGGGGGCATTCTGTTCCTTGAACTCGCAGGAGGTGGAAGAGCTTGTGACCGGGGATGTGAATGAGGATTCTTTCGCTTTCTCGGCCACAAGTTCTTGCGTAGAATCAGGTGCGCAGAAAGGTGGAACCGAGGGGAATGAGACGGAGGGTTTTGCGTTGTTTGCATTCTCTGGCCAGTGCAATCTCACGGGCACGAAGTACCCGCTTCGCTGGGCGTGTGACGCAAAGCGAAATGGGCTCGGGGGGCATCCCGCGCATCGAGTCATTACGCTAGTTGATGCCGCCAAGTTGGCCGCTTCTGCCCCTGTATGCCTTGACGCACATCCTGACATTGACGCCATGGTCTTCTCGCTGTACAAACTCTCCGCATCGTACACGGGTCTTGGAGCATTGCTGGTGCGGAAGGGATCTCTGCTTGAACGTCTTTTGTGCTCCACCGCGGAGGCGTCGTACTTTGGGGGTGGGGGGTCAGTCACGGCTGTGACACCGCGGTCTATGAGACTGTTTCGGGGGGGTGAGGGGCTTGTGGATGCGCTGCAAGTTGGCACGCCAAATATGCAGGCCGTGGCGGGGCTTGAGCGCGAGCTAATGAAGTTCACGCCGTCCGCTGTTGTCATGGCGAAGGTGGAGAAGCACGCGTGCGAGATCGGGGTCAAATTTGCCGCGCTTCTCTCGTCTAGCTTTCGGCCGGAATTGGTCCGCATCCACAGCGATCCAACTTTCCCGGAGAGTCCAGAATGTTCGGTTGTCGCATTTACGTTGTATCGCGAAGGGAAAGGAAATGCAGAACGCTATCCTATCGGGCACCAGGAGATTGCTACCATCCTTTCGGTCAATAATGTGTACGCGCGCGCGGGCTGTATGTGCAATGCTGGCGCCTGCGCGTCCGTGCTGGGGCTTACTGACGACGATATAGTAGCGAATTATGAATTGGGGCATCGGTGCGGCGATGGGATGGATCTTGTTCGCGGTAAACCGACAGGTGTTGTTCGCGTGTCGTTTGGGTGGGGTAGCATGACTGAGGATGCAAGAGCGATAGTACAGATTCTGATCAATCATGTCACTGTCACCATTCGCTACCCTCTACGTGTGATCACGTCAATCAAGAAAGAACGGCCTGAAAGAACAAAAGTGCTCGTGGATGCGCTATACTTGTATCCTGTCAAATCTTGCGGCGGCCAGCTTGTCACTGAGTTGCGAGGCGACGGACGTGGTGGAGCTATCGGAGATCGTGTGTTTGGAATCGAAGATACGACGACAGGGGAACTCTTGCGCTTGCGGACGTGCTCAGATCTTGCGCTAATACGTGCGAGTTACTCGTCAGATTGGTCACATCTGATTTTGCAATGCTCGTCAGATAGAGGAGGTAGAAAAGTGGCGCGACACATTTCTGTTCCGTTGAAGGACAGCGTTTTAAATTGGCTTTTTGCTAGTAGGGAATTGAGTGAAGGATTGACCGGGAACAGTTGCTCACATACATCCCATAATGAAGCTGACTATCCAAAGCACATTGAAATCGGTGGGGTTGACGTCACAAAATGGCTTTCAGTTGTGACCGGTAGACAAGCTCGGCTTGTTTCCATCCACAAGCCTGGGAAGCCTGGGAAGGTTTGCGGGCAGAGCTGCAATGTTCTGATTGTCTCGAAAGAGGAGATAAACAGGCTTGAGATAGAATCGGGTATACACGACACGTCACTTCTGATAGCAGCGACCCGCCCAAATATCGTGATAGGCTGTGTGCCGGACTACAATTCTGCCTGCCTCAAACTTATGACTACCAACTGGCTCGCTGCAGTGGATAATCTTTCCGCTGCAAATTGCAGTTTACATCATGAAAGAGATTGCACACGCTGTACAGTCGTGAATATCGTCGCTCAAATGCTGGGTACTGTTCCACAGGGGGAGCCTCTCCGTTCAATTGCGCACATAGCCAAAGCCACTGGGAAAGTCGGTCTTATTTTCGGAGTGCTGGCCAAGCTGCTGCTCCCCAGCCGCCAGAACAATACAGACAAGATTGCATATGACGATGCTATAGTGTTGACAGCCTCTGACCAGTTTGTATTCTGAGCAGAAATATCCGATTCAAAGAGTGACACGGAACCAAGCCGAACAGCTTTCCGATGAATGACACGCCTATGCGCATAAAATTGCGATCAGTTGTGGAGTATGAGAGAATATCACCGACATACGTTTCCAGGTATGAAGTATCATCGAGAGGATAGAGCCTTAGGCGTCGTCGGGATATATTCTAGGTATGTCACGACGTTTCACGTTTCCATAAGCAATTATACATATGGCCTGTGTTCGGAAGTGACCTCGGGACATCTTTTGATGAGACGAGAATACCCATACGGTTTGCGGGGCTTACGTGATCTGACAATTCTCATACAACATCAGAGAACATAGAAAGTATCTTCAAAGCAGCAGCCAGCATGGGTCACTCACTTTCATGTGCGTGAAAGATGAGTATAGGTAGCTCTTTGATAAAGGTTTGCCCACGGAAAACAGTCGAACACAGGCATACGTGCAAGTGAAGCGAATGACTTTGCAAGTAATGCTGCACCGAGAAATCGAATAATTCCCTTCTATGCAACAGTGTCAACGATGTGGCTGAAAGCGATGAGTGGTTTGTTATTTGTGGGGCACGTGCAGACTCTGTGATTTTAGGGTCTCTCATACACAAATTGTGTTCGTACGCCGATACGGCAACTGCATGAGTTTGTCGGGCAAGTTTCCCGTGCCTGACCGCTCTGAAGTTCTATTTTTTGACAACAGTACTGTTAGTGAAGCATGCGGTGCATTACTGAGGATGCCTCAGGCGTAGCCGACTTTCTACAACTTTGCGCTGTGCAATTGGTTTGCTGCGAAAGCAGCGCGATTCACATCGAATTATGGGTGGACAACGGCAGGGTTGGGGAAGTGTGTATTTGGAAGACGACATCACGATATGATGAAATCAATGCATTTGTCATGGCAGTGGTATGTACAGTATGGTTTTGTGAAAAATGTGAAGGGCTGGTTTCTGAATCCTGTATTTTGAGGTCAACGGGTTAGGGTTAAGGGGTTCGAGGTTACTTGTTCCGGCTAATGGAATTTAGCTCGAAAGTAACAATTCCATACCCTGTGCAATTGCAGTCGGCTTTCCTGTAACAGCTCACTTTCCTGCAACTGTACTCGCAACCACGTTGCAGAATAGTTGCCCGGGCGTAGCGTAATCCCATTACCGAGTGGACGCAAATACGTGTTTTAGCAAAACCTGGCTGCAGATGCGAGACTCCCAAATCTGTCGAAGAAAAATTTCAACTTGTGAGTGCATTCTGTTGGTAGGCGATGACGATTTAAGAGTCCTCTTTGACAGTTGGAGACTGAAAGATAAAGTTGTGTGCGCACAACGACGCTAGATATTGAACAAGATTTCAAATCTTCCGGGGAGACATCCACCGTCAACAACAGATAGACAAGAGCACATGAAGCACGTTTTGAAAACTACAGTGTCACATCCCTCCCGCAGACGTGCGACATGTCAATTTGTTTCACACTTTCTGGCAAAGTGCGCGTCGCAGCGCATCAGGCAAAAACGAGGCCTTTTCAGCACCAGCCCCATCCATACAGACAATGCAGGACGCTGCTTGCGTGAATCACTTGGTCTGTAACCCCCCGACGCCGACATCCCTTCACTGCCAACGCCAAGCATGTAAAGCAAGCTTTGCAAGACCCAACACGAAATTACCAGATCCTCCCACACTCACGCCAGTCATGTCGGCAACGCCAAAAAGCCACAGAGTGCAGTACCGCGATATAGCAGCCGCCACACGCACGGGCATACTTTACCTGATTTCTGTCACAATCTTCCCTTGATGCCAACCCCCAGCCTCGCACCTCACCACGGCACAAACCCCTCTTCCCTTACCCTCACACGCCCACTGGCCTATATGTACAAACCCTTTCACTTCTCCCCCATACCCCCCAGACCCCCTAATCCTCTACACCTGCATGCAGCCCATGAGCACAAAGTCACCCGAGCGCCTCGGCCTCCCACTACCTCCCATGCTCGACACGCACCCCCTAAACGGGTCGTCTATCACAGTGCCCGCCACACACATACACACACACAACACACACACACACACACACACACACGCACAGATACCCGCTCGTTAGTTACAGTCCACCTATAGCCGTCTCCCTCGTTCACAGCGCGCCTCTCCCCTCTCTCCCACTCGTGTCACGTACCTCTGACCATGCGCTGCCCCTCATGCACAAACACAAATGGCTCGTGCCCCGCCTCCCTGCCCATGGCGTCTGCATCGTCGACGTCGGGGGCGGACCGGGCGCGACGGGCGCGGCGCGAGGAGCGACGCGAGGTTGGTTCAGGAGGGTCTGCCGGGGAAGCGGGCGAGGTAGGGGAAGACAGGGATGGAGAATCATTGTCATCGGCGTCAGAAGCAGGTGCGGGGGCGACGCAGATGAGAAGGCGCTTGTAGTTTTTGAGGATGTAGTCGCCAAGCACACCGGGAACAGCCATGGTGGGGAGGCACAGGGATGTGACGAGAGCAGGGTGCAGGCAGAGGAGACGAAAGGTTTGGGAGAAGGGGTGAGGAGGGAGATGAGAAACGTGACAGCGGGGAGGGAAGGGGAGGGGAATGGGAATGGGAGGACGAGCAGAGGACTGATGGATGTTGGTGGGAGACGTTGGGGGGGGGGGGGGGGCCGCAACAGTTTTTGAGTTGGCGGCCGTGTGGAAGTGGCGAATAGGAGTGGATTGGACCGGATTGGACCGAATGTTTGATTTTTACGAAAATGCATGCGGCCATGCAGCGCACGTGCTGCCGCCAAGTGCATCTCCAGCTGTTACTCGTCACCCTTCAAACGCCCAACACCCGCTTCCCGCCACCCCCACGTCTTCCTCCACCTCCCCCTCAACTCCTTTGATGTCGATTCTCCAACCACCAACCACCAACCACCAACCACCAACCACCAACCACCAACCACCAACCACCAACCACCAACCACCAACGCCCCACCCTCCCCCCCAATTCTCCTTCAGAGACCACTCCCGACCCATCTACTCTCATGCTTCCTCACTCCGCAACGCCCAACTCGCTCTTGAGTTCCCCCCCTTCCGCAAGCCCCACAATCACGTCCAACCCTCCTACGAATCGGCCCCCGCAGTACACCTGCGGAAACGTCGGCCAGTCTGCATACACCTTGAGTCCTGTCCGCACGGCCGGGTCCTCGAGAATATCAAAGTGTCCATATGCAATCCCTTGCTCTGCCAGCACACCGACCAGGCGCCGTGTAAACCCGCACCGCGGCGCATCTGGTGTCCCTTTGATAAACGCCATCACCTCCCGCTCCTTTGTCAGTGCCTCCAACCGCTCCCTCAACCGCCCTTCACCCCATCTCTCTCCCTCTCCCTCTCTCTCCCCCGTCACCTTCACCGCATCATTTTTCGTATCCCCCACCGCTGCCGCTGCCGCTACCGCCGCCGCCGCCTTTTTCGCATCTCCCTGTGCCTCCTTTGCCACAATCGCACCGTCCCCGCCCTTGTCAAGCTCCTCGACGAGTTTCCCTGTCTCTGCAAGTTCGCGCACAATGTCCACCCCCCCTACCAGCTTCCCCCCGGCAAACAGCATCGGGTACGTCGGCCAATCGGCCCACTCCTTGAGCCACTCGCGCACTTCCTGATCCGCCAGCACATCCACCGCCTCAAACACCACCCCGTTCTTCCGCAGCGCCTCCACCGCCTGCCTCGAAAACCCGCATCGCGGCACCTCCGGCGTGCCCTTCATGGCGAGTACCACGTGTGCACGCGATGCCACAGCCTCGCACATTGCTGCCTGCAGCGCGTCCGCGTCGGCCGTGGAGAGCCATGAGGTCGACGAGGTGAGTAGCGCCGGATGGTAGCCGGTAAGGCGCCGGAGGAGGCGGCCGTGGGCGATGAGGAGTATGGTGGGTACCGTGGAAATGTTGTGTTGGGCGGTGAGAGAGGGGTGCGCCTCGGCGGCGACAGAGGCAAAATGGAGCTTCGGGTACTCGGAAGGGAGCGTGGAAAAGATCGTGGAGAGCTGCACGGAGGGTGGGGCCCAAGGCGCGTAGAAGTTGACGAGAAGGCGCTCTCCAGACTGCAAGAGGGGGGGCGGCGGGTGGGGTGGTTGTAGAATAAGGTTAATCGGGGTTTGAAATAGGAGTGGCAGAGAGGGGGAGGACGGGGCGAGGAGTCGTGGGGCTTACCTGGATTAGGGCTTCGAGGCCGGTGCCTGACTTGATCTCTTCCATGGTAGAGGTTGGCAAAGTTCAACGCGTCTCGGTGGAGTTCTCAGCGTGTTGGTGTGGTATGGAGGGGGCCCGTACACTTGATCGGTCCGATAGTTGAGAACAAGAAGTAGAGTTGCGTTCAGTTGCGTTCAGTTGCGTTCAGTTGCGTTGTTAATGCTCCGACTACATCGCTACTAATCAGGCGGGCAAGAGCCCCAATGGAGAAAAGAACCATCCGCCAGTACAGCTGAGTAGTTCTTTCAGCGTACTGACAGCGGTGTCTGCTTGAGCTGTAATGTTTTCTTTCGATATGTTGACTGACAGTCAAACCCTGTCAGGCCAATGAGCATTCAAAAAGATGTATAGTGGTGGCAAAAAGTCTACAGCATCACGATCCTTTTGCACTTCCGTTGTGTGAATGCCACAATGCTGAGTATGGCGCTCTCTCTGGCCATGAAAATAACTGAGGAATGATATGCAGGGGAGCAGCAACGTCAGGTTTGCGGAGCTTTGTTCTCAGATGAAAAAAAAAAAGATTATAGGCGCGTAAAACGTATACGTCTGTGAGTCCAGAAAAGGACACAGCCCTCCACTAGGTGCGGTACCTTAGTAAACCTTCTATCCGTACTACAAAATTTGGAATGTCATTGAATGCATACAAACATGGCACTGCAAAAAGTGGAGCTCGTCTAGTACGGCAATTTTTCGCATGGATGCTGACTTCCAAAACAAAATCATTTTGAACTGCCCCGTCCAATGAATGTCTGTGTCCACTACTCAAAGTTCATTTTGAAGTAAACCATCCAGCTTGAGGAGCGAACTATGCATTTTGCTGCAGCCCCGCGTCTCACCTTATGTAGCTTAGTAGAGCATGGTGAATCATAGCCCACCTCGCGTGGATAAGCTTCCCTTCGACCCGTCAAACGTCTAATTGCGTTTTAACGGACTGAGCGGCACTGTATTGAAGACTGACGCGCGTATTACGCGCCATTTGACGCTATACGAAGCTGAGAATTATTCCAGACGATGGCCAGGTATACTGCAGTACATGGAAATGTACCAGCATTGTAACGCTGGAGGAAAAATAGAAAAGTATGCACTACCTTCTGGAGCAGTAATCTAAATGTACTACAACGCAAACATGTACTTGTTCATAACCCGTGTAAGAAGTAGTAGATGGCATACGTCTTGGTGGACAGTACCAGTCTTGTCTGTGCTTCTTTAAATAGGTTCAGACGTCCAACATGTGCAGTACTAGGTCTACCAATACCTGCGTTTTACTAGACCTTTCGAAGTTACAGTATTAGTAATTATAGACACGGAAGTCGACCGAATAGGCGTCCGGGTGCAGTAGTACTTCACTCGGCCTTCCACCGAGTGGACGTCTAGATGTAGTACGAATAGACCTGGAATCACACCGAGCGAACGCCCGGGTGTATTAATACTACACCCCGGCGTCCACCAAGGAAATGTGCACGTCTATGAGTATTAGTCTCCATACTGCAGATCTTGAAAGTCCGATCTAGTTATAGTAACCGAGAAACGCCGGCCAGTGGAAGTCTAAGATGCGGTTATATTTCGTAGCGTATTGCAACATGTTGAAGTTGACCTCTAGTTTTACAGCATTATAAGTATGATTTTTGTAGTTCAGAAAGTAGTTCTACTGCGCATAGGACCTAGTGAAACCAGACCGGTCGTCCACTGCGTGCGGTGAACGTCAGGTGTAGTTTAACTGTATTTCAGAAATGCAACACGTGCGCTATATCTGGAGTGTTTGGACGGACCTAAAGCACCACAGGCTCGGGGACGAATAACTATATATTACGGTCTCTGTAAAACCTTTTCATGTAGAAGTGATAGTTAAGCTAGTGGAACTAACGGGTACAAGCAGGATATTGAAATCTGGCCGTACAACGCCAACTGTTCTGATGATCGCAGGAGCCTACCATAGGCCAACCCAGAGAGAAACTAGAACTTGAGGCCTTCCTCGTGGCATCTCCGGCAGCGGGCCGGGAATTTCTGTACGATTTATATTCTCGTCTGTCGACCACTGCGGGCAGACACATTCCAGCGTGTCTCCAATATCATCGATTGGTGCAAAACAAGCTAGGCACTGAGCGAAAGCATGCTCTGCAGGTTGTAGTGATCGACGGTCATGTATATTGAAGGGAGAATGGCCCTGGCTCACCTGGACAGTATTGATGTGTTCCCCATCGTCAGCGTCCAGAAGCAAGGAGATGAATCGGTCCGGTTTTGTGGTTTGAAGCTACTGTCGGCTTAAATGTGCTGAACCGCATGTTTCAGGATTGGGCTCAGTCGAATGACATGGACATTGGAATCGTAGTCATTGAACGAAGGACAGAAGCGGCCAGGAATATAAGCACTCTTCACGATAGTAAGTTGGAGATTGTCACCTATGTTTACCGAGTATTGCCGGAGAAGCTCGGCGCGGACAAAGTCCGGCAGAACCGTGGTCCTATGATCACCAAACTGAAGAAGAAGGGCGAAAGAGGTATTGGAAGCATTTCCGCATACTAAGAGGAGGATCACGGCTGTGAGGCAACCAGGTCCATTTTCGAGAAGCGGCGTCATGAGGGTTGTCATGAGTTTCAGTTCGAGAAGAAACACTCGGAAGGCACCCTTAACGAGACTCGCCTCGTGCCCGTTATTTGCATTCCTGAGTCGGGTTGTGACACAATGTAATTGTTAGATAGAGACGGTCTGAGCTCGAAGGGTCGCAAAGTTTTCGAAGTGCCGGATTCTAGGGACGGTATAGGCAATAGCTGCTGCCCTCTGCCTTGTGGTGCGGCGGTTGTCTGGATTCAATGCGTAGTGGGCGTATTTAGATACACCGGTATCTAAATGTTATGAACCTGTGAAGTTGCGGATGTCATCTATGAGGTGGGCGAGCAGATGAAAATTGAGTTCTTAAGCACCGTTGGGTGGTGGTCCCCAAGGATATGGGGCGTAGAGGGTTCAAACTTGTTGACAGGCTTTCCAAGGTTTTGGAGCTCGCCGAAGCTCCACAGCCCCTCCGGTCTCTGTCACAAGCTCAGTGTTAGAACTTGGGAGTACTGAGCGCAAATCGATGCAAGGGGTGTGGAGCCACCTTTATCGCAAGAACGATCAATGATGTTCAGCGGTAGTAGGAAAGACCACATTGTCGGGCTTGTAGGGTCGGTTTTCCGGCACGCCACAGACCCCTTCATCTATATATATATATATATAGTCCGCTCAGGCGGCTGCGCTTTCCAGAAGTGGAGAAGTCGACGTGTACCCCGGCAACATTATAGTCCTTCCGAAAGGCAGCAAGACCTATATTGACTCCGCGAAGGAGAGTAATGTGGATGGTTTTGAACTGCTTCCAACTATTGCAGGTGCAAGCTCGCCCAGTGACTCGGACGGAAAAGTCAAGCCGAAAAAAGATGGAGGTTTTGACTAGCTTGGAAATGCCGAGGTGGAACGTGTGCAGTGCTTGGAAACCAAAAATGGATTACCTGTCGAGGCGATAATTGGACAGATGCCAAGGGCAAATTTCTAGAAAGGGTGGAAGCCTCTACAGGGAGGAAGTGTCGAGGGTTTATAGTGCCTGTGCGGCGGCAACTCGTGGTTGAGCCGGCTTACCCGTTAATGCGTCAGCAGGGAGGGCAGCGTCGAAATTGGATACAATCCCGCCTGGTTGGACAGTGTACTATATGATGGGCGGCGGTGATGAGATGTACGAAGTGAGGAGATTTGAAAGTACACCTCACCGGTAGCAGGTATGCCTGGTTCTTGTGCCTGATCGAATCCCAATGATGTCCTTCGGGTCGTGTGTGTCGCAGCCGTACTTGGTGAAAGAGGACTTGGTACTATTTCTAGGGGCAATATGAGACATCTGGGCATGTGCAGCGGATGGGGTTTTTTACGCAAAGAGGCGATAGCCGAGAGTGCAAGGCGGGGTGTAGTATCGAGGTTTTGGTCTATGGTACGCGAATGGTCGAGGAAGGACAAATGACGTGAAATTCTGTATCGTCTGCGGTGTGGAACAGCTAGACAGACAGATAGTAAACGATGGAGAGCGGGGACATTATGCATCGTCCGCGGAAAGTAGCAATGATGCTGCGAAGAGTGACATGGGCGGAAGAGATAACGAGAGCGCTGTTCGTGAGTGTAGCGGCAGATTTGCGAGGACGAATCTGTATGCAACATACGAACAGGTGGCTCCCCGACATCCCGGTATCCCAAATGAATTCCTCAAGGTTGCTACCCCTGACTTCATCATTAAGGTCTCAACGAACCTGGCGATACACGTCAGTCTATAGCGGATGCGCGCAGAGACTCATTTTGCTCTGCGGTGGGTCACCACAACGGCGGTGGTACCAGGAGTCGTTGCTAGCTTCCCCTATCTGCTTTGGCAGCTTGTGAAAAGAGTCCTGTCAGTAGGTAGTACCAAACAACGTACCGCTGTGGTCCAACACACGAGTTGTGGCGAAGCCCTCATGGTGACAGTCATTCTCCCAAACACCAGGTGTGAGAGAGGGAGACTCTTTTGGGGAGCGAATGCCTCTGTGTTTCCGAAAATGGATGAGGACGTTCACCCGGTGCAGGAGCGTCGTAAACCTTCCACACGAACTGCAAATTTTGGAATGCCATGACATGCTTGCGTCTGTGGCACTGCACGACGTGGAGTTCATGTACGACGGTGGTTTTCGCGTGGACGCTGACTTCCGAAAAGTTAACATTTGGACTTGCCGCGTCCAGCGAACGCCCGCGTCCACTTCCTACAGGTCATTTCCTAGTAAAACATTCAGATCGTAATGCGATTCGTGCAGTACACTGCAGTTCCGCATCTGACCTTACCTAACTCAATGTCACATGAGGACCTGTACCCTGCCTTACGTGGATAAGCTCACTTTAGACTCTTCATACTCTTAATTGCCTTCCAACAGATTTTGCGCCACTGCAATGAAGATCGCTACGGGCAATATGCGCCATCTGCGGCTCTACGAAAGTAAGCATGACGCTTGGTTATGTTGGGCCGCACTGACTCACCCGGAATCTTGCCGATGTTATGTAGCAAGAGATGATGTGTAAATTTGTGCGCTGATTTCTCGACAGTATTGTAAACATGGTGGAGCACAAAGACGGAAGAATGTATTGTCGGCGTAATGAGTGCCAGATCGCCTGAGTGCTGGTGGAAAGCGTCAGTTTAGTGCGCGCCGCACATAAGACATTTATCTATATCGCGGGGCTCAAGCGTAATGGCTCTGTCATTCGCATTGCGTTCGTGTAGTAGAGCCTGCTTTGTGCCTCGACTCGGCACTGGTTGACAATGTGCGCACGAATTCATACGTCTAGCACCGCGCGGTTTGCGCCGGAGTGTTGCCAAATTCAGCAAAAGGCTGAGGCCTGCGGTTGAGTCGCCATCCGCTCATACGAAACAACTTTTTCCCTCCGCTATACGGCCATCGATACTTAGAAGCAAGTGGGGAGTACAGACAGAAACACTTCACTTCAGCTTTGCAGTAGCCGTGCTACCCTTGACCCTTGCAGAACGGGAGGCACACACTTCTTGTTCTCAACGGGTCTTACACATATCACACAAAGCGGAGAAACACACTGAACCTCGAGTCGACGTCAGAGAGAGGTTGTAGACGTGTACATCGTGGCGTTGAAAAGTATGCGATTTTTTAAATCGGTGGGGTGTCACTAGTCACAGAGCCTGAGATCTGCACATATAGATATACATGGGCAGATCGATGTTGTTGTTCGGAGTAAATTTTCCATATCCATCTGCTCATGTGTTTTCATATGTGTCGATTTCAGCCCCTGTCACTAGTGGCACCCCCCTAGTCTAAATACCCATTACTTCTCAAACCCCTTATTCCTGCTATAGCGGCTCCAAAAAGCACCCACTTTACTCGGCGACCTTTGTTGCGGCTGAGCCCAACTCTTTCCCATTCGGTATATTGTGGCGTGCCCGCCTGGAACTGGTTCCCAAAATGGCATGTAGTGTTTGAGGTGGTTTTACTACACTGAATTCCGTTTCTTCTTCGGATACCTACGTAATCTTGCTCACTACTTGTCGGAACCGCAATCAAATCCTCGGGGTCATCGCAGTCCAAAACACTATTTCTAAGACTGACCGCTTGGCCCAATATTCCAGTTCGCGTCCAAACCTGCAAACCGAACCACGTCCGCGTCGTCCCGACCGTCGGAATCCTCACAGCTTTCATTAATTCTACGGCCAATACGTGGTATCTCACTGCCCGGGAACTGCGGTAGCCCTCTCAGTGTGTAGAACGACGGGTCCGGCACATATTTCCCATCCGGCATAAAGTACACATCGTACCGTACCGTCAATTCATTCGCAATGCGGTCCCCATATCCAGCCTCGGCGTGCGTGAGATGCCCATGGCCGAAAAACACAGTGTTGGGCGGCACAATGATCTTCTTCATCATAGACAACGCCGCCCCTGACACCTACTCGCTTCACTCCGCGTATGCAAACACTTGTGCATACTCACACACCCACAAAGGGAAGCCCACTGCCCAGTGCACGATTGCGAAAATGGCCAGCGTCTCCGCTTGAAATGACTCGTCAAAGTCATTGTCCGGCGCTTGCCGTGGCCGGTCCTTCCCAGTAACCAAAAACCGACCCCCCGCCTTAGGTATGAGCAGCTTCCTCCCAGACGTCCTCTTTAGACCAACGCAGGCAGCAAGCTGACCTACACACGTTCCCAGCAGCGCACGTCTTCGCGGAGCCCACACCCAATCCCCCCTCGATTCGCAGGCTTCCATCAGCAGGCTCCGTGTACTGGAGAAGCGGGTGATTCCCACATCGCGGTTCGCTGCATCCTCCTCGTCTTTCCCTTCATTGACAATCGGGTTCCACGAGGTCTCATTCGGCCCCTGTCCCAGTGCATTCTCCCCGTCGAATGTGCTCGCAATGAACGAAGACCACTTTTCAACGGGGAAACCTTCCACGTGGGCGTCAATATCAGGGGCCCGATGCTTCCGCGCGGAATGCCGCTCGAGTCAGCGAAACTCTGAAGGCACATGTAGCCGATGTGCTGAAGCTCACCTCGCCGCCTCTCAAAGTAGTCATAGTCCGTGCTATAACCCTCCGCTCCATCTGCTACGTCCCTCGAGAAATGTGTCTGAGGCCGGTTGGGCTTCCAGATGCGCGGACCCACATCGATACTCTCAAGCTCGGTAAAGTATACGTAGCTCCTCGTGAAGAACTGAAGCGGATGCATGGCTACGATGTCCTTGACAGAGAGGTACAATTGCGCCCTTTGCTCAATGGGTATGTGGATGGGAAGCAGCCAGAGCATGGTGTGCGGGTCTTTCGCCATTCGCAGCCGTAATTTCTGTTCTTCGTGACCTGGCGGTCCGACGTATGCCAGATTTTTCCAAGTGTCGGGTGATTCTTCAAATACAACGGTCTCGTGCGCAGTGCCGACCGGCAGCTGGTTCGAAACCTTGCCGTCGAGCATCTGCGCGCTACATTCACGTTGGCTCGTGTTCTCCTGGGCCGCCTTGGTCTTCTCAGTGACTCCTCGTCTCAACCGCCTCACTACCCTTTACACTCCACCAAAGTTACCCGGCTGCACAATCTCCACAAGTCGAGGCGTTGGCTGTGCGAAAGTTGCAGCCATTGTCTCTCTGACAAGCGCCTTTGTCGCGGGCATTACTTCTAGGACCTTCCGTGCACGGACAGCTGGCTCGAGCGTAGTGGCGTGGGAAGTCGGAGCACGCCGGGCAGAGCGGCGTGTAGAAGGCCCAGCAGTCGGGGTTGCCACGCGAGCATGAGCGGCTTGTTTACTCAGCCCGGGAGCAAAGTGCTCAGTTATTTCATTCGCGAAGCGCGTAGCACATACCTTGTTGCGATTCTCCCGACCATCTCCAGAGGCTGTGTCTCTGTTGGAGAAGAGGCGCATCTGGTTCAGGTAGAGCTCTTTGGTGGAAATTCTGAGGAGTTCCGATCGAGTAATATCCGTCCCCAGAACTTCGTCACTACTAAGACCCTTCCCGTTCCCATACTTCTGAAACGAATCTAGACAGACTTCTAATAGCTGGCGCGCACACGCGTAGAAAGCTTCCGATTCAAACTTTCCGTCGCGGTCCGCGTTATTGATGAACCCCCACGCAGATGCCGTCAACTGAGCTACGACTTGAGGGCTCTCTCACCACACATGCTGGTCATGACGGTGAGTGATGCCGAGCTTATTAGAGGTCTAGGCGTCGAAGGTCAGGTGGCGCAGCACTTTTACGAGGCCCAAGTCTCGGAGCAAAATCTCAGCTACGCGTACGTAACGGAGGTAAGCAGACAGGCCGGTTGCTGGGAGCGGAATGGCCTTCATTATTGCTTCCCCAGCTCCCTTCTGACTGAACGCCAGTGCGTCCATGTCGTTCACCAGGGCAAGCGTCTGCAAGAAGTAGAAGACACTCATAAAGTAGTGCAAGAACGATGTGTCAATGCGGACCAGTCCGGCGGAGGTGTTCTGCTGGGACTTGTCTGGCATGATTTCGGTATCCGTCATGTTCCGTCAATCCATTTGCCGGACGAGACGCAAGTGGCGGGACTGGGGAGCCCATGATGTGCCATCCATTTATTTTTTTTGCGTAAGGACAGCTTGGCGGCGATGAAGGCCGTCCACCATAGCAGACTTCACACCTTCGCAGAACACTGTGCCGTCCTTGGTGGTCTCGTCAGCGATGTCCGGTAGCGAGCGATGGTCCGTCCGTCGCACTGTGACCGACATGACGCCAAGGAGTCACTTGTAGCCGCACTCACCCATGGTCTGCCTGGAGGCCGTCGATGGTGGCGTCCGTACTGTCCCAAAGAACATGCTGCGGCTGTATGGTCTTTGAAATATATAAGTAGACCTAGGTGGACTCGTAGTCCGCCTTTCAAAAATTCCGACACGACACCGGCTGCTCCTCGAGCTCCACAGCAACCACATCGGAGTGCTCACCGTCCAAATTCTCTGGTGCCGGAGAGCGGTCGGACGAACGGCGCGCCCGGCCTGAGGTGTCCCGGGGCAGGCGCTTGCTTGGTGGAGACTCCAATGGAAAGGGCTGCACGCCCACTTCGGCCCGGACCTCCTCTCCCGTTGCCGCCGGCTACAATTCCCGCTCGGACTTTCCCACTACGTGCAGCTACCTGGCCGACGTGAGTGATTTGCGGATGGAAGTCGTGATTGGAAGTTTGTCGGTCATCTCGGAAGTACGGCACTAGCGAGAAAGGATGCAAAATGGGAAGGAAGGAGGAGGGATTTTCTAATGGGAAGGCGGAGAAGATCAGAAAGGATCCGAGTGCGGGAAAGGGTGCACGGGTGACACCATACAATGAAAAGACTGAGAGAAGAGAGTGATAGTGCAGAAGTGATAGGGGTACGAGGGCCACAGAGTGTTGAGCGCCCTCGGTTGGCGGCAATGATCGTCGCGCACAAAGAAAAAAACATTTCTGAGAATGCCGAAATAGCTCAATTTCACATATGAAAAACATACGAAGCTCCGAGACGGAGGGGGTGTGACTAATGACAGGGGTTCAGATCTGCACATATGAAAATACATGTGCAGATGGATGTTGTTTTGCAGGTTAAGTTTGGCACATCCATCTGCTCATGTGTTTTAACATGCATAGATTTCAGCCCTTGCCACTAGTGACATTCCCTTAGCCTGTACCTTCAATATTTCTCAAACCACTTTTTCCTGCTATAGTGCCGTCAAAACCGCCCACTTTTCTGGGCAACCTTTCTCGCGGCTGAGGTGAAGTCTTTCTCAGCTGCTGTACTGTAGCCTGCTCGCCCGAAACTGGCTCTCAAAGTAGCGTGTAGTATCTAAGTTCGTTTTAATTCACGCTATTTTGGAAGAGCCTGCCTCGTATTTAGAAGCCAAACTTATCCCCGTACTTTGTGAATAGTTCCCCATATTTCAGAATCTCACGTATCGCGCGGATCGTAACGGTGCTCATTGAAAATAAAGTTCTGTGCGTCAATTCCCCTCGGTCCTCATAGAACTCCATGTTTGTTCCTCGCTCTCTAGGAGTAGCTCTGTTTAGCTCCTCCTCGTCCCCAGGGTAGTACCGGGTGTCATTCACAAACAAGCAACACAAAATGGTACCATTACAGTGTATACGATATGCCTGGGACCTCCACGTGACTCCGCTCACCTTTCGACGAGCATGGCTACCCGGTTGAAAGATTCGTAGCCTACCCCCAAAGTTCCACCTCCATAGATCTTTGTTTTCTGTTACCTGCGCTCCAACCAGTCTGCGTACAGGGACGTCCAAGAGAACGGGATGATCGTCTCTCCTTTTGCGAAGACCCAGTCCGTAAACACCCCAAGTCAAACGAATTCGTACTTTCCCGTCGACGGGCGCACCACAACAGATCACCCCATCGCCCCCACCGCCCGTCATGTTAGTGGTTCGTGCATGGTCAGCAGCGCGTGTTACTTCCCCACTTCACAGGCCAGTTGTTCATCGACGCCCGTGAATAGCGCAGAGAATGCAAGGGATCCCCGGCGTAGCTCGCAATGAACCAGACTATGTAGTCCGGTAGATATTTATACCGGGGACACCCAGTGGCAGCAACCACAGGGCTGCTACCCCTCCTGGAAAATACATTCGGTTTCTTGCTGGGCAAGTAACTTGTCGCAAGCTCCAAAATCCGCGGAGAGCCATCAATGTCGCACATGGTGCTCACAACGCTTTCGCAAAACGCCTCAACCATGCTCTGTAGAGCTTGACTGACGCCGTTTTCATCCTTGTCACACGCAATGAGACGACGATGTCTTGTGAGCCCTAGGCATACTTTTGCATTCGCACAAGTACAACTTAACAGCTCCACCACAAGGTCCTCCGGTGCCGAATACTGCAACACCAGCTCGCGCATTTGCTTGATGCTCTTCTGCTCTGGTCGAAGCATCTTTATGCGACTCCCTCCGTCAGCTCTTCTCACCACCACTCTGGGCTCCAACGGCTTGCTTCCATCCATGCAGTTTGTCCAGGCTACGTGCGAAGACTGCACATAACCGGTGCCTTGGTAGCATACCCGGGCGAACTGCACTTCAAGCGGCAAATTCCTTCGCCAGAAGTGAACGACCCATTGCGTGACTGAGGCGTGGACGCATCCTTTCGTACACGGGGTTTGCGTGTAATGACCTCGAGCTGGGACGTGGACCATCGGCTGGTCTTCCCTGTAAGACACGAAGTCCTTCCGACGAATCCATCTCGACGCAATGGCCCCGTGACTCACCTCGCCGTACACCTCTCGGCTGTAACGCTTGAGATGCGAAATCCACAAGCCGGATCATAGACCACTACAAAAAATGATTCCATGGCCGGTTTTAGCACGCAGTGCCTGGAATTTTGGGATACAGGCGTCTACATCTTTGTGGGTGAAGACATCATACGCAGAGTTATCCGTATCCTGATCGGTTATGGTGTTGAACGGAGGTTTCGTCAACAGCAGCTGAAACTTACCCTCGAGGCACTCACCTGAGTCGTCAGCGTGATGATTGAAGAGGACGTGGGGAGTGTAGCTGTGGACACGGTAGTCCGACTTCATGACACTGAGCAACGCCGCGAGAAGGTCGGTCGATGGATTCTCCTCGGGGAGCGACTCTTCTGACACCTCCTACGGCGGTGCAGACGGGCTCATATGGTTGGCTGGTTCTGGTGCTTTACGAAGGGGGTCGCTCGGCTGCGGCACTAATGGGCTGCAAGCGGACAGGAAAGCCTTCCTATCTTGCCGTGTACGACTGTGTGCCACAACATCCCCCACTTGGTTGTCGCTACCCTCCAGTTCCAACCCCATCTCCTTTTTCAGTTGGGAAGACAAAGAATGACGTGGATGCGTGGATAGTCCCACACTGGGCGTGGTGCCGGATAGTGTCACGCGTCGACGAGACGCGGTCTTACATCTTTCGAATAGACATCTGACAGCTCCGATGCCACCCCGGTAACCTCCGAACAGGCACCGTTATCTGGAGGTGCTTCACGCTGGAGCCCGAACGCCTCGCTGGTGTCCCTACTGAATTCGGCAAATACCCTTGGCAAATGGTCATCGCGCTACTCAAAGCGGTCTAGATATGGCCGGTTGCTGCGGTGCTTGATATCGTACAAAATTTCATTTGTAACGATGGCTTGCAAGCACGACAGGAACAGACTGGTAACCGCCCGCATTGCCGCATCGTTACCAGCGGTTTATCCCCATGCTCCCGTCCTGCTGATACCCTCCTCCGGAATTTCTACCCTTTTCCCTTGCAACGTGGTCTCCTCCGTGATGAATGGAAAGCCATCAGCGCGTGACTCCAGAGTCACAAAGTGCTGAACGCGCGGACAAAACTGAAGGTAGCGTCCGACTAACTCCTCGCCCTCCAAAACTTCCAATGCCTTCGTCAGCTTCTTCCATGCCCGAGGTAGCAGCAGCACAGCATACGCGGGACGATTTCGGCTTTGCTTTATCTTCTTCAAAGCGAATACACGTTTGCTGCCGCGTCTCGAGTGGCATATGTTGATAGCGTGGAAGAACATCAGAACCCCGAAGGTTCTGGGGCAGCCAAAAGAAAAGGTTCCTCGCAGAACTACCTCCCAAACCTTGCCGATCTTAGAGGGAATGAAGGTGGTGCCAACAGTAAGGGACATCCCATAGTTCTTCTGGCTCGAGGCTGCATCGGCGGTCTCCCCAATCCTCCTGTCATTTTGGGTCAGCAAAACGATTGACAGCGCTGCGCGCACTCTCTCCTTCAGCTGCTCGCTGCTCAGCTCGCGAGAGATCGGGTCGTTGCTCTCGACAGAACTGCGGAAGTCACTGACGCGGTTGCGTTGGTTGCTTATCAGTGTGGCAAATTCCTTGATCGCTTTTGAGGCCTCGTCGTCTGCTGTGATGATAAAGTGCAGTAAGGCGGAAATGTGGAACTTCTTGAGGTCAAACTTGGCGTCCACCTGGGATGAAGAGAGAACGGCAATGATGGCAGGCAAGCACACGCCCGCTGTCCCGGTCCGGCCGAGCTCAGCCGGTGGCATGGTTACAGTACGGTGAGAAACGAAACAGGAAAAGAAGCCCAGGAATGACGGGGACGCAAGGAGGGAGGAGCAGAGCGTCGCAAGTGAGGGAAGAAAAACTACGTGGATCAAAGTACAGGGAGGAGAGACGAGGACGAACCGAGGAAAGCAGGCAGGACCGCGTCGATATATTGGTATCGCGAGGGTGTTAGGTGTCGTGAGGTGGGAGCAAGTGTGTGCCATTTGTATTGCGAAAAAAGGCGGCAGCGGCTCGGAACACGACGTGCTCACACCCGCTCATATTTACGGTCGGTAGAAGCAGTTCCAAACAGTGGTGCTCCAATCACGAAACTTTGAAAAATATGTACGTTATGTATGGTGCTGGGGGGTGTCCCTAGTGACGTCGGCTGAGATCTACACACGTGAAAAGACATGAGCAGATGGATGTGCGAAAGTTCACCCGAAAAGCAACATCTATCTGCCCATGTAACCTTACATGAGTAGATCTCAGCCACTGTGATTAGTGACACCACCCAAGTTTGGGTATTGGATACTTTCTGGAATGCCCATTCGCAGGCCCTCAGCCCCTCCTTCTACTCCCGCCGTTGACGCTTATGATACTTCAAACGTCGGCAGGTACTTCGCGTGTGTGCATGAATTTTAGAGGGTCCCACTACCACGGGGAGCTGCTAGCTGGGACTTGCACTGCTCACTTCACAACAAATGCGACGTAGTTTTCGAACCCGTTCTTTTCACTGAGCCTCCGTTTGTCTTGTCCTGCCTGTGGAACAGCTCTTAATCGATGGCTCCGCAGACCAGAAAGACGGCAAGGACTATTCCGATGCCACGATCTCGCAAGCGCATCCACAAAAAGCGGGACGGGGACGACGATGCCCCGGCTGCGCCTATCGCTGAGACTGTGCCGAACCGCGCGCTTAATGCAGCTTAGCGGCATCCAGCACGCTCCTTAACGGGGTTGTCCAGCCCGAGACGACGCCGGCGCTGTCTCTGTTTAGTCCAGAAGGCGATGAAGCCAATGGCATCACTGTTCTGCCGATTCAGAGAACTACTGTAACACTCGCACTTCCACCAGGACGTGCGCCCACCACATTCGTACTCGTCGTGGGTCTCTCCTGTCTGAGTACGGCTCAGGCACAGCCCGCTTCACCATCCGGTCCAGAGTTGCGTCTGCTCTGCGCGTCCGCACGTTCGGCATTGCCGGCACTGTCCGGTTGCACATCAGCCGTAACACAGGGCCAAATCCTCGTGGGACTCTACGTCATCCTCGTGCATGGGAAGTGAGCTCATCTTTGTCTGGACCTGCCTCCATGCCGTCCGAGACGAGGGTTGAGATTTTCTCTGTAGCTCCCTGATAATTGGTCTCCCGTGAGCACATGGAAGAGCTACAAATGATGCTTGGTGACCAGACGAGCAAGGTCAGGGCGTAGGGGCAAGAGAGTGCTGCTTCTAAGACAATGGTCAACGGCTACAAGGAGAAGATACAGCATGCCGATCACGAGCGTCTTGAGGTACGTGTGACGAGTAATGCAGCGCTTTCTGAGTTCCTGCGTCTACGAGGCGACTTCAAGGATGTCAAGAAAGAGATTTAGAGCCTATGCGCGTCTCGTGGGATTCCTGGTCGCACGGACCACACCACAGCGCGTCCCGGGACTCGACGCGGTCAGAGTCACAATCGTACTACTCAAGTGGGGGCAAAGTACGTTGGTATTGCCAAGACCATCGAGAAGCAAATGCTGCAATAGTGCCACCCCGAAACCGCTGCGCTGCCCATAATAAGTTCTGTTCCAGTCTGGACCTCGGCAGGTTGCAGTGAGCTGTGCGTGGCGGGGAAGCTTCCTGCGGACGGCCTGGAGGGTGTCGTGTCGATTCCACTGATGAATGTTGGCAATCGTCAGGAGTACTATACGCGTTCCTAGTACGATGAGGCGACGGCTCTCGTCGGATGGATGCGTCCAGAGTGTGGCACGTGGAATTGGTCATCCTTGTTTTCGGACGCCGAATCTCGCCACGAGTGCGACGAAGCTGTTTCAACAGACTATGCTTTATGTGCAAGGGTGAGGCAGATAATTTCTGACGTGTTGAGCAGGCAGAAGAGAAACACTACGGACAAGCTGTTCCAATCCCTTGAGTATTTCTTCTTCATTTCGCGGAGCAACACGTTTGTATAGGGCAGCGAGCGGGCAGACTGCTCATCTCAGGCACTTCAAGCGCGGGTGATGCTGATAGGTCGAGAAGGAGAGCTAGTGACTCCAGACTTCTCACGTTCGCGAGTCAGCAAGGTCGAGGATCTAACGTACGGTGAATACTCTGTACTGGACGAGGGTCGTGTTCTTGAGGAGGTTGGCGTACTGTTTGGAAACTCTTTGGGGAAGCATATCCTTTGTGAGTTCCGAGGGTACCACGCTGACCAAGATGAGACGTCTACGGACGGGTCCATCATGCAACTTGCACGTCTGCACGTCTGGATGGCAACTCTAGTATACTGCGCGTAGCATGCTGAGGGCCTTAGCAGCCAGCGGCAACGCGCTCATAGCCTGACAATTTTCAAGTTCGTGCCCTTATCAACCGCGCAGATACTGTGCAGCGGTTCCTCTGTGTTATGCAGCACCATTGGGCAAGAGATGTTTCGTCATAGTTTTACGGTTCAGGAGGGCGTTGTGAGAGTCGGTGAATGCCCGGATAGAACGATTCGGCGAAGCATATGGCGAGGATTTATTAGCGGGCGCGTCTGGAGCAGCAACAATCGTCGTGAAGTTGGATTCAGGCAACAAGTTTTACGTGGCGGTACGAAAGATGTTGTTTTCCGACAACATATCCAGTATGTTTGGCGGTATTGTCAGTTGCTATGTTCCACGTGCAGACTCAAGCGAGGGACCCTATGAATTTTGCAATGGCCCGTCTGGCCTGTCATGGATTCCCGCCGTAACTTTGGATTCTTCCCGGCGCACTTTTCTTGGAGTAGAGGAAGGGTAACTGTCGACGCACAGAAGAGAGAGAAGGAGGGAAACGGCGCTCGTATGCTGGTACCTGAGGACACTGATTGTAGTTTCTCGTGTGTTTGACTGTAGTGCAGAGACAATGGCGAGTCCGTTAGAGGGGAGGGATCACGTAGGACTGGCAGTGCATCAGGGTTCCTGTAGAACCTATTTATGTAAATGCGATGGGAGAACCAGTGGAGATGAGTAGTGAAGGGGGGGATGTGGAAATTTGACCGCACCATGTGGGCTGTCCCAACGATAGCAGGGGCTTTGCACAGGTCAAACCAGGGAGAAGCAGGAGCCTGACGCCCTCGTCGCTGCATCTTTGGGAGCCAGACGGTATTGCCTGTGCGTTCTACATTCTCATGTGTACATCACCGCAAGCAAACGCATCGCAAAGTGTCATCAACGGCATCGACTAGTGGAATACAATCCATGTACTGAACGAAGGCATACTCGGTAGGTTGCACTGGTTCTCGGCCAAGCATACGGAAGACAGACAGAATGTGGGTCAATCGTACAGTTTCTGTATGTTTGTCGGCGTAAATGGCCAGAAGCACGAAGCTTAACTGCTGCCGTTTCGTCGGGCCGAAGGTGCTACCTGCATAGCCGCGCTGAATGACATGCTTCTGCCTTGAGTCGAGTCGAATGACATTACGGTCGGGATCGTAGTCGTTGATGAAAGGACAGAAGCCACCGAGAACGTACCACCTTTTGACGATAGAAATTCGGCAAGTGACACATGTGTGGACCGAATAATGCTTGGGAAGCTCGGCGAGGACAAAGTACAGCGGCACAGTGATGCCCTCGTTACCAAGCTGAAAAGAAGATCTACGCTGATGTCGGGAGCTTCCCCGCGTAGTGATTGGCGCATCGCAGCGGTGATGCTGCTTTCTTTGTGTCCAAGAAGCGGCATGGCGGGGGTTTTCAGGTGAGCGAGTTCGCGGAGGTACATTCTGGACCCTTCCATGACAAGATGGGCCCCGTGCCTATCGTTGAGGTTCCTGTGCAAAGTTATGAGGTGACGCGATGGGGAGACGGAGCCGAGGTCCGTTCGAACGGCAGCAAAGTTGTCGGAGTGCTGGATTCTGCGGATGGTTTCGTCCATGGCTGTTGCCTTACGTTTGGAGGTGCGGGGGTAATCTTACTTGAATGAAGTGTGAGCATGGTCATAAAAACCGGCATCAAGATGTTGTAGGCCTCTAAAGTTGCGGATGTGTTCTGCAAGGTGGGTGAGGAGATGAAACTTGACGGTCTTGGGCCTGATGGGGTGGTGGTCCCCGATGATGTGGAGCATGGGGGCTCTAAACCCATTGACACAGTCGTCAAGGTTATGACCCTCGACGAAGCTCCAGTGCTCCTTTGGTCCCTGTCTCGAGCTGAGTATTTCAACATCTGAGTACTGGGCGCAAACATATGCGAGGGGCGCGGAGTCAGCTTTATCCCAACAACGGCCTATAATTCCTGCAATTTTTGGAACGATCATGTCAACGTACTTGTAGTCTCTGGCCCCAAGCATGCCGCGTATTACTTCATTTGTGTAGAGTTGGTTCAGGCGACTGCCTTTCGCGGAGGCAGAGAAGTCGACGTGTAGGCCGGGAATGTAACAGTCTTTCTGAATGGCAGCCAGAACTATGCTGACTCCCCGAAGGAGAGCTGTGCGGATCGTTTAGAGCTGACTCCGGCTGTTGACGGCGGTAGCTTGCGCTGTGAATAAGACGGCGGAGTCGAGCCTACTTTATATGCAGGTCTTCGTGAGCTTGCAGATGCCGAGGTGTAAGTAGTGCAGCGATTCGAAACCGATAATGGAGTGCAGGTCGAGGTGACAATTGGACTGAAGTAGGGGGCATGTTTCCATCAAGGAGGGCAACCTCCGCAGAGAGGAGGAGGCGACGGGTTTGTTGGGCCTATGCGGTGGCAGCTCGTGCCTGAGCCGCCCTGCCGAGCAATGCATGAGCAGCGGTGTTGGCCTTGGGGTTGGGCAGTTTTCTGCGGGGAAGGATAGTGGAATGCGTGGTGCGCGGCGAGAATGAGGGAGACAAAGTGAAGAGGTTTGACCGTAATTCGCAGCGCCGGCAGGGTGGGCTGGTTCTTGTACTTGATCGAGTGCCGATGGTCTCCTTCGCCTCAGGTATGTTGCCACAGCAGCTGGGGAGGGCTGGGTGGCATTCGTCGATACAATAGTACGCCTCTGAGGATGTGAAGCCTAGAAGGGCTTTTTCATAGAGAGGTAATAGCATACAGTGCAGGGCGGAGTATATTATGGAGGTTTTAGTGCGTGGTGCGCGAGTAGTCGAACAAGGTGGAAGGACGTCAAAATCTCTGTCGTCCACGGGGAGGAAAAGCTAGACAGGAAGATGGCTCGCGACGGTGTGCCGAGAAATTATGCAGCGTCGACGGAAAGCGGCAGTTAAGTTTTGGAGAGAGGGACGCACGGGATACGCAACGAGGGCCCCGTTCTTAAATGTAGTGGCGGATTTATCCGTATAGATCTGTATGGAACCTGGAAGCAAATGGGCCCCTGCCGTCCCAGTGTTCCAGATAACATCCTCGAGCTTGTGACCCATGACTTCTACCTTGAGCTCTTTACGATCTCGTCCGTCCGTGTTTTCGGAAATGAATGCCGACGTCCACAAAGGGCAGTAGCGCAGTAAAATGTCCATCCGTACTGCAAATTTTGGGATGCCGTGGAATGCTGACTTCCATGGCATTTGCAAATGTGGAGTTCGTGCAGGACGGCGGTTTTTCCCATGGACACCGACTTCCAGAAGATAAACGTTTTGGACTGCCGCGTTTACGGAGCGCCCGCCACTAATACCTGCAGTTTATTTCCAAGTAACACATGCAGCTCGTACTGCGAATCGTGCACTACACTCCAGTTCCATATCTCACCTTACGTACCTCAATGTCACATGATTGACTATAGCCTGCCTCACGTGGATATGGTTACCTTAGACACTTCATATTCTTAATAAACTCCCAACGGACTTCGCGGCACTGTATTGAAGACCCCTACGACGAATATGCGCCATATGTGGCTCTAGGATACTGAGCATTATGCTGGGAGATGTTCGGGTGCACTGGCTCACCCAGAACTTTGCCGACGTTAGTTGGCACGAGATGATGTGTATAACTATGCGCTCATTTCTCGGACGGTATCGTAAACGTAGTACAACGCAAACAAGGGCCAACGTAGAACCCGCGTAAGGCGTGGCACATTGCACGAGTGCCGCAAGACGGCGTCAGGATAGTCGGTTCCGACCGTAAGACGTTGAAAGGTTCGGCGGGGCTGAAATGTAGTGGTTCTGTCCTTCGCGATGCGTTCATGTAGCAGAGCCTGCTTTGTGCATCGCTTCGTCACTGGTTAACAATTAGCGCACGAATGTTTACATCTGGAACCGCGTGTTTCTCGCCGAAGTGTTGCCAACTGCAGCGCAACGATGAGGCCTACAGTCGAGTCGGCATCCATCCATACGGAACAACTTTCTTCATACGCTGTACGGGCATCTACCCTTACAAGCACGTAGGAAGTACGGACGACAATACTTCAGTTCCCACTTGCCGTAGTCGTACTACAGTTGATCCGTGTAGAACGGTAGGCACAGTCTTGTTGTGCTGAACAGGTCTTCCACGTATCACACGAAGGGTAGAAACAAAGTGAACCTGGAGTCGTTGTCAGAGAAAGGTTGTATGTGTGTATTTAGTGGCGTTGAGAATTAAGTAACTTTTAAGTTGGGTGGGGTCTAACTAGTGAGAGGGGTTCAGATCTACCCATCTGAGAATACATCGGCAGATAGATGTTATTTTTCCGATTAAAATTCGCACATCTAATTGCTCATGTGTTTTCATGTGTGTAGATTTCAGACCCTGTCACTAGTGACACGGACGTGATCTGAATTTTCATCACTTCGCATCCCTTTTTTTCCTGGTGCTGCGGCCCCAAAATCGGCCACTTTTCTGGGTGACCTTCCTTCCGGCTGAGCCCATGTCTTTCTCAGTCCCTACATTTTGGCATGCTCGCCCGGAATTGGTTCCCAACATGGCATGTAGTGTGTAAGTTTGTTTTACGTCAAACTAATCATCCATGCCTTCGTGCTGCTATCTAATCTTCCTCACTCTTTGTCGGAACACCAATCAACTCGTCGGTGGCATCGTAGTTTGGACCATCATCTCTAGTATTGATCATCTCTGCCGTACTACTTCCGCCTGCGTGCAAGTCTAGAAACCCAACAATGTCTGCGTCGTCCTGACTGTCCGACTCCTCACCTCCGTCACTACTCCTACGAGTAACACGGGCAATCGCACTGCCCGAAAATTGCGATATCCCTCTCAGTGCCTAGAATACCTCCTCCGGCACACCTTTTCCTTCCGGCATAAATTACACATCGTACCGTACCGTTAACTCATCCGCATTCCGTGCTCATACCCAGCCGCGGCGTGCGTGAGAAGCCCATACCCGAAGAACAACGAGTTCGCCGTCACAATGAACTTCTTCATTTTGAACAAGCCCGCCGCTGCCACCGGCTCGCTCTCCTCTCCGTATGTAAACACGTGCGAATATTCACACATCCACCATGGGAAGCACACTGCCCAGCTCACGAGTACCGAGAAGATCAGCCTCTCCGCTTTCCGTGTTTCGCCAAAGTCTTTGTGCGGCGCTTGCCGTTGGCAGTCCTTCCCAGTAACCAAAAACCGACCCCCAGTCTTAGGTATCAGCAGCTTCTTCCCACCCGTCCTCCTCAGAACGAAGTAGGCAGCAAGCAGAGGCACCCACGCTTCCAGCTGCGCGTTGCTTCTCCAAGACAGCATCCAATCCCCCCTCGATTAGCAGGCTTCCATCAGCATGCTCAGTGTACAAGAGTAGCGGGTGATTCCCACATCCCAGTTTGCCGCGTCCCCCTCGTCTTCCCCCTCGTTGACAATTGGGTTCCACCCGGTCCCATTTGCCCCTGTCCCGGTGCATTCTCCCCGTTGAATGTGCTCGCAATGACCGAAACCAGCTTTTCAATTCGGGAAAGCTTCTGCTTGGGCGTCAACATCAGAGGCTCGGGGTTCCCGCACGGAATGTTGCTCGAATCAGCGGAATTCTGAAGGCACGTGTAGCCGAGGTGCTGAATCTGACCTCGTCGCCTCTCAAAGTAGGCAAACCCTCGCACACAGTCCTCACCCCCGTCTGCTACGTCCCTTCCGAAGTGTGGCTGAGGCCGGTTGGGCCTTCTGAAGGCCGGACTTATATCGGTACCCTCCAGATTGGTGAAGTACACGTAGCTTCCCATGAAGAACTGAACCCAATGCACGGCTATGATGTCCCTGAGGGAGAGGTACAAGTGCGCCCGGTGCTCAATGGGTCTGTGGATGGAAAGCAGCCAGGGCATCGGGTGCAGGTCTCTCGCCATCCACAGCCGCAACTCCTCTTCTTCGTAATCTGGCGGGTCCATGTAGGCCAGAATTTCCCAGGCGTCGGGTGTTTCTTTAAAGAGCACGGTCTTGTCTGTAGTGCCAAACGGGTCATTTTCATGTTGGCCCGTGTTCTCCTGGTCTGCCTTGATCTTCTCAGCGACTCCTCCTCCCGACCGCCCCACTGCCCTTTTTACTCCACCAGACTTCCACGACCGCACAATCTTCACAAGTCAAGGTGTTGACCGCAGAGAGGGTGCAGCCGTTGTCTCCTTGGGAAGCGCTTTTGTTGCGGGCATCACTACTGGGGCCTGCTACCCACGGGCTACAGGCTCGAGTGCAGTCGCGTGGGAAGCAGGAGCACGTCGGGCAGAGCAGCCTGTAGAAGGCAAAGCAGCTGTGGTCGTCACTCCAGCCGGGGTGGCGTGCTTGCTGAGACCGGGAGGGAAATGCGTAGTTATGTTATCCGCGAAGCGCGTAGCACGCGTCTTGTTGCTCTTGTCGAGATCTTGTGCGGAGTCGTTGTCTGTTTTCGAGAAGAGGCGCATCTGGGTCAGATAGAAATCTTCGACGGAAATTTTGAGGGGTTTCGGTTG